>JAWZYV010012298.1:0-171064 GCA_038373885.1 Cheiracanthium punctorium | reverse complement strand
TAACGAGGGATGGGAGGCCCTGATGGGTTACTTCTGGTTCATCTTTTTAGTTTCGCTTCACGTTTGTTGTAGTTTTGATTCATTGTTAAGTTCTAATTCTAGCCTTTTGAGGCGACATTCAGATGCTACATTGTAACAAAGATGTCAACTGACTGGCAGTAATAGTCTGTTCCTAATATGTTAGAATTAAATTCAATATTCACTTATCCATATGCGTATTTCATGCAACTTTAACTCAGTGTCTCACTTATTCATCCTGTTGGATTTCAGAAGTCTCCAGAATCAAGGAAAGGTAAGCAATTACCTTATTCTATATTCACAAAGATCGAAGCTAAATCATGAAGATAATCATATTCTATAATTATGCACGATATCCTACTTATATTCGATATTATACTAGATATTCTACATATTATGAATCCAATTCTAAATTCATTCCATACACGGCCCGTTGATAAACTATCCAGTCGAATGGGATCGAAATGGTGGGTTCACAATTAGATGTTACAACAATCCTGACTATAAAGTTTCAGCATTCTACGTCTAACAGTTTTTGAGATATGGCAGTTTAATGAATTTCGGCCCATAGAGCGTAATGTATTTAGAATCTTTTGGGCGGCTCTGTAGATAAATTATCCAGTTGATTGGGACCAAAACTGTATTAACATCCAGTGTCATCCACTACAAGTTTTAAAAAAATGTATTTGAACTTGAGTGGATGAGTAAAAAATTATTTTATGAACGATTGAAAGTTTGTACAAGGTATATATAGGGAGAGTGTGACCTACAGAGGGTGTTTACACATTTTTAGAACGATTTCGGAGCCGTTTAATTAATGTTTAAAATGTAAAGACTATTTTTTTAATGTTCGATCTGATAGCCTTTTTCCTGGACTGTAAGTGTGCATCGTGATTTCCGTGATAGAAGAGCTTTTCGTAAAATTTCCAGGGGTATTGCTTTCCATTCCTCTTCCACTGCTTTCCAGAGTCCATCTATCGTGGTGGGTTTGCGTTTAGAAAGAGCTCTTTTTAACAGACCAAAGGCACAATAGTCCATAGGTGAAACGTCAGGGGACTTCGGAGGAATATGTTGAAAAGGTATATATTAAATACCTGTATCAGTCTTCATTTTTTCAAGGAATGCAGTGGTAGTTTTCGAAGTATGACATGTGTTGAGCCACATGTCTCGGCAAAAGCTGGTGGAAATTATGTTTTTTAGCTTTTTTAAGTTGTAAATCTTGGTTTATTATTTTATTTATTGTTGCTACGGATGTATCTAAACACTTTGCAATTGATCTCTGTGTTGGTGGATTTTCTTTTGTTACCAGAGATTTCACTTTAGAAACGTTTGAAACAGTACGTCCCTTTTCGGATATTCGTTTGGAGTCTTCTTTACATGTAGAAACAATGATTGACGGTTTTTACCTTGCCGATTAATAATTTTGCATATTTTGCACTTTGAAATTTTAATACCATGCATTTCACAACGTTTTTGAATTATGGAATAAGAATATTTCTCTTCGGAAAGCACAAAAAGATATCCTTCAATCCACGGCTTGTTTACATATGACATTTTGAAAGAAGAATAAATTTAAAAGTAGCAGACGATATTTCTCATTTCAAATAATAAGCTGTTGCCAAAAATTTTTATTCTGAAACATTTACTTTTTTAAATCTTTATCGAAATCGTTCTAAAAATGTGTAAACACCCTCTGTAATAGTAAGAATGGAAAAAAAAAAAAAAAAAAAAAAACGCAGGGACTTAGTTGTCGATGTTGTCTTAGTTGTCAATTGTAGTATGTCAAACAAACTATGAATGCGAATATGAAATTATTTAGACTTTTTAATCAATGATGAATTGTTGGACTTCCAATTTTTGAAAAGTGAGTGTAAAAATGATTTCATGAAAAATATAAATTTGTTCTTTTCTTTTAACCCTCCATTAGGCGAGTGAAATATGATCGTAGACCTGGAATACCTACTTAAAAAAGTATTCGAGTAACAGCTAGGTTTACTATTTTAGTTTTGTAAATAACTAATTAGTTTTTGAAAAAAAAAACAATTGGAAAGAAATACGATAAGTTATTTTTATATATGACATTCTTCATTTATACAGTATTTTAAATATGAAACTGACCCAGCCAATTTGACTTGTGCTCGCATATTGTTTTGAAAAAGTGCACCTGGTTTACGATCGTAGTCCACGTGCCTAACGGAGAGTTAACAGATTTTCTGAAGTTGAACCTCTGTCGAAAAATAGTCGTCGTTCCATTGTCCTCCATATTCAAACTTCCAAAATTCCCCCATATTCAACACCTCCATCTTCTGGGGCTTCCAGTCCAGGTGCTAGACCTCTCACTTGGAATTGCTCCAAAATTAGGAAAACAATTGTTCGGGGGGGCGGGGCATTGGCCTGCCTCCTAGACAGCACAGCAAATTTGCATCAAATTTGCATCAAACTTGAATTAAGCTTGAAAATTTCAAGCGTGTAAGCTTAATGCAAGCTTGAATCAAGTGTACAAGTTTACACACTTGCCCAACTTGCATTAAGCTTGACATAGCAAGCTTGAATCAAGCTTGACATAGAAGGCTTAATTCAAACTTTAAAAAAATTCCTAAAAAAATTTTCCCTAAATACACGGGGTGCCCGTCGGCGTACTCGCCCCAAGAGAGTTTGTGCATACCGTTACTTCCTACGCTAACGCTAACAGCTATACGGAGTATTTTGACCAACCATATTTCGCATTTTATGCGTGCGCATGCGCTTTATTGTCCAATGTCATTTAACGTTAGCGATACCGTGAGTGAAACCGGGCCTGCACAAACTTCCTATTTTTCCACGCATTTTCCCCTCTACGCTGAAATTTCAAGTTATTTTAATCTGTTTCCGTCTAGCGTCCGCGATCGATCTCAGGACCTAAGGTTTGCGAAGCCAGCGTCCTAACCACTCAGCCAATCTGACTGATGGTGAATTGACTAAAGCAGGGGTTCCCAAACTTTTTTTACCCGCGGCATCCTTGTCAGGCTAAAAACATTTCGCGGCACCCTTTTCAGGCTAAAAACTTTCGCCGCAGATTTCGTTTAAAGCAATATGAACATGAAGGTTAGAATGAAGCAGTTTGGATCCATTTTACGTTATTTTTGTTTGTTTGTTTATAGGGCTAACTATCAAGAAAGTACTCTCTTGGGAAAGGGATATAGAATTTTGACAATACCCCCATTTCGGAGAGTTCCTATAAAAGAGAGGCTACAGGGCAGTCTTGAACTTGACTGAAATATTTTTGTTTGAGCCCACTTAGCTTCGCTCACTTTCTTGGGGATACCGGTTCAGAGGAAATTAATTGATTATACTCCACCAAAACACTTTTCTTGATTATCTCCACGGCACCCCTGACATACGCTCGTGGCACCCTAGGGTGCCGCGACACCCAGTTTGGGAACCTCTGGACTAAAGTTTGAAGTGACTGTTATGGTTATCACGCCGTTTTCTGGCGAGATTGATCAGTGGCCGTTTTCCATGGGATGAATCAAAATTAAAATAATGTTATGTGTCATTTATAGACTCTACTAATAGGGGAAATAAGCAATAATATAAACTTAGAAACAGCACACATTTTAAAACTTTCAATATCGCAACACTCATGTTGGGCAATATTGGCCAAAATCGAGACAAACGACTGATTTTGAAATCGATTTCGTAGTATATTTCTATTTTATTTTATTTTGAAGAATTTCAATATTTGGAAATATAGAATCTTTTTTTTTAATTCTGTGGTCAAGTACATTTATGACTTATGATAAATTATTTGTTATGTGGATGTGGCTTTCCAAATCAAGCAATAATCAAGTTGTATTCATGCTTGACAGTTCAAATGACTTAAATTCGGCGGGAAAATATATGCTGACTCATTTTTTTGTAACCTCCAAGCTTGCTGCAAGCTTAAAATGAATTGAACTGTCAAGCTTGTATTAATACGTCAAATTCGAAGAAACGTCAAGCTTGATTTAAGCTTATGTGCTGTCTGGGAGACACCACCTTAATCAATTGTCAACACCTCTGGCTCTCGTAGAGGTCTAGTCTAAAGTCAGAAGCTGAGTACCCAGAAACTGGAGAAAATAAAAGTATTATATATTTTGAAGCCTAAGAACTACAGTAAACCCCAAAAAAGCCTGAGCCATGTAAGACCTGCGGTTAAGGTGTTGAACTGGTATTCGGAAGCTTGCGGGTTCGATTCCGCCATCCACGCATAATAGGTTAAATGTAGCTTTTTAGAAATTTCGGGGAGTGGGGAGGGAGGTAGCCCCCCCCCTGCCTAGGATACGGCCTTAAAGTGTACGCTAAATCAGTGGTTCTGAAAGTAAATTCGGTGATCACTAGCAGTTTCCAGAAGGTGCTAATATTCAGTTATTCATCTTACAATATTCAGTTGGTGGGAACGGTGGTGTTTTGAGGTTAAGGCAAAGCTACCCGAGGTCTATTGTTTAACCCTTTGAGGCGCAACCCTTTCCCAGTGCTGAAAAAAGGGCAGCCGCGGGCATAGCCATCTGTCGTTTAAAAAAAAAATGGTCTCTAGATCTGTGGCACGCGATGAACGTTTCGATCGTCCGCCATCTTGCTGGTAGTTAAGTCGAGCTATGGCAACGGCTGCCCTTTTTTCAGCATTGGGAAATCTATCCAGCTGTTCTCGCATTCTTCCATTTTTCAGCAGATGTCGGTGCTGTTAAAAATAATCGTGACCATTTTTTTAAGGGAAATGTCGTGCTAAAAAGTAAAGGATTCACGTGGAGCTATGTCCCCCGCAACTATTTTTATAGAAATCAAATCTATTCTTCGTCACTGGCAACAGTCAAAACATCAGAATTGGGTGTTCCCAGAGCGGGAACACTACGCGTTAAAGGGTTAAAGGGGGATAACTTGGGCGGAGAACTTTTTAAGATCAGAAGTGCCCCCTTCTCAGGAGAATTCGAATAGTGACGGAAAATCGCTTTTTACGCAATCATTCTTCGTACTTATTCTTACGTAATCATTCATCTTCAATCACTCTTTATGCATATACAGCGCTGGGCTCCGACGATTTCTGATTTTCCCAGTGAAATACTTAACTACTTATACTTTCGAACAAATGTGCGATCGTCAACACATTCGTATCGATCACGCGATATCGCGTGAATAGTTACGAGTGTAAGCTCAATTATCTATTTCAGTTTCGTGAATAACTAATTTTTCGAAAAGCAAGCAGTTTGAAAGAAGGATGTGAAAATTTTATTATTAGTGACTTGAATCATTTATTATTGAAAACTATATTTTATGTGCGAAAATGAAATACGAACATGGAGACCCATATAATCGTTTGTAGGGGAAGTCCAAATCAGGGGTCCTGTCCCAGAGCTATATTATATTTTAGTGTCGAACTCATGGGCGTAGCCAGCGAGGGGCAGGGTGGGGCAGCTGCTCCCCCTAAAATGAGCTAGTCATATGGTCTGATTATGACAAACCGGGCATTCTCCGGTTAGACTCCATGTCCTGCCCCCCCCCTAATGAAAATCCTGGCTACGCCCTTGGTCGAACTACATCTATACCAGAACGTAAATCTTTACGGTTATATTTATTTTTCCTGTGAGCTGAAGGGGGAGGGGGGTACCTCCCTGCTCATAGGTATGGGTACCTATGCATGAGAAATTTAGATTGTGCTGTTAACAGTGGCGGCTCCTCCATTGGAGCACATGAGCACGTGAACCCCCAAAGGAAAAACTAAAGAATAAACAAATTAAATTTGAAACAAATATTAAGCACACTTCTAGATTTATGTGAATTTAAAACGAAAGTTTTACTCTCCCCCCCCCCACTATCATTAAGTAGTCTTATTATAGCTAACGCGCTGTAGTGTAGGTTACTACAGCACAATCTTGAATCAATCGCAAGTGCGAACGGAAAAATTTTCCCTCTGAACCGCTTCTCTGGGATCTGAAGCCGAGACAGCCGGGGAGAACTACGGTACTGATGGAATCATTCCGTTCGCACAATTTCATTGTGCACCCATGGCCACTTTTTGCAGTATCGCTTCCGGATTTTGCCTTTGTTACGTTCGGTTAGTTCATTATTTTTTATTTCATTTTCTTAATATTTTCTTTATTTCTATCATTTTTCACTACATTATTTTTTTACAAACTAGTGTCAATAATAAAGATGGGAGTCAAAGACGTGTTTCGGAGCTAAACCAATGGCATTTTTCAATAGTATCCTTTGAAAAAAAAAAATTGAAATAAAATGAATCAAGACATCACCTTTGCTAAAACTTACCTTGGTGACGAAATGCACGACCAAAGATGGCTTGTTTTCTTTCAATTGCGTGCATTGTTTTGCTTTAGCTGCTGGAAACGCAAATCTATTTTAACTTGTAAGGTGCGTCGTATCTGCCTGTTTAATTTTCGAAATTTGTTTTGTGAACCTCCTTTTAAATGACCCACGAGCCGCTACTGACTGTTAGTACACTTTGTAGTAACCCAAAACTTTGTATTTGCCCTGGGCCCAATATTGTGATGATGCGTGCAGTGCAACTCACCTAAGAACCCACCCTTTAGATACTTAAAATGTTTAACTATCGGGAAATGGGGGATGGAAGCTCTGACGGTGGCGACTGTTTTTTTAAGGCGAGGCGTAACTGGCGCTTGGCAGAGCACAAGTCCAAACAAAAACAGACCGTGTTCTTTTTTAACCACCTCCCTACACCAACAATTCTCTGGGAACTGAGAACAGATGCGAATCAGGCGCATCACTCCGTTCAGAGTTTATAAGTGAGAGAAAGTGGGACTTGTACCTCAAGTTCAACCTCCACTCTTCTTTTCCGTCCGTGATCGGAATGGTGTTAACCCTTTAATGCGCAGTGTTCCCGCTCTGGGCACACCCAACTCTGACGTTTTCACTGTTGCCAGTCACGAAGAATAGATTTGATTTCTATAAAAATAGTTGCGGGTGACATAGCTCCATGAGAATCCTTTACCTTTTTAGCACGCCATTTCCCCGTAAAAAAATGATCACGATTATTTTTAAACAGCACTGACATCTGCTGGAAAATGGAAGAATGCGAGAACAGAGCTGGATAGATTACCCAATGCTGAAAAAGTGGCAGCCGTTGCCATCGCTCGACTTAACTACCAGCAAGATGGCGAACGATCGAAACGTTCATCGCGTGCCACACATCTAGAGACCCTTTTTTGACGACGGCTGGCTGTGCGCGCACGTGTCGCATTTGAGCGCAAAGTGTCGTATTTGGCTGGTTATCCCCTTGTACTAATTTTTAAATAGAAATATCAAAGTGTTTTCCCTAATGTTAATGGGCTAATTCTACAGTTTTGATTATCGGTTAAATTACCATTGGTATAATAGAGCAGTTTTAACATTAAATAAGAAACTAACAAAATCCCTAGAAGTTTGAGGCAGTAATGAATCAGTAAATTATAACTTCGTGTTTATTTTTTATCATACCTAATTTAAAAAGAAACTAGCTGGAACCCGTCGAATTCGACGGTCACTTTATTGGCAGTAATGTTTCAAAAATAAATGGGAACGATCAGGAATATCGCCGAAGTCTTGGACAAAACGAAAATTGAAAAATTCGCTCTAGTTCTTTCTGTAGCAGCTGTACTGTACGATAACGGTAAAATGATCGAAATCTTTAAAATTTGTTTTAAATTATCTTTATTGCGTAAAAAGACGAAGAGTATACTTAAATGATGGATGAGCACGAATACAGTTACAAATTCTAATTGAGTATTTCGTTGAAGACGATATTTTGGGTAAAACCACGGAACGCCCAGGTGAATCCTCGTGAGTGATCTTGACTGCCACGGCATTCTTTAATCTAACCACTGAAAGAGCGACATACAGCAATTCTATGAGGAAATACGGGTTTAGGAAGCTAAACGCCAACAGTGTGAAGTGAAAATAGTAAAAAATGTCGGAATTCTGCAAGAGACAAAATATCTAATCCTCCAAATGGTGATCGCGCGCTCCTTACTTTATTTACCTTTCCTCACGCTACCCTCGATGGTAAAGATCCAATATCAGATAGAAAACTGAACAATTAAAGAAATAAGGGATAATCCCCAAAATAAAGAAGGCGTTTAAACTGTCGTCAATGTGTTTAATAAACCACAATATATTTCTATGAAGAAAAGCATGAAAAAAAAAAAAACTGAACCACTTTCATATTTTAAATATGCACTAAAATGCTGTACATTAAAAGCATATCATAATTCATGCGCCGTCCCTACTTTTCTTCCTTCTTCCATAAAACGCTTCTTTGGAATCTAAATCTATATTAAAATCGTCTACTAATACTGTTTTACAATCTTCGCTAGCACATTCTAACCTTTCACCTTTATACTTAACTCTTCAACTTTATAAATACTATATTGAATGTGCATCATAATCCATGAGTGTGCAGTGTTTGTTCTTCTGTGTTCCGTAAAACACTTTTCAGAATTTAAATCTATATTAAAAACGCCTACCAAAACTGTTTAACAATCTTCGTCAGGCATAGTCTAACTATGAAAAGTTAAGCTTTGGCGCAGCAGCCTTATTGCGCGGCCTAGGCCGGAACTGCCCAACCATGCCTTCACGACCATGGGCTCCGAGGTGCGGAAGCATATGCCTCGGCCTGATGGTCAGCCTTTTTAACTCCGAAGCAAGCTTGGTACCCATTTTATCGACCCACTCAAGAGATGAAAGGTTGAGTCAAACTATGGCACGGAAACGCAGTGCGCTAACCGTGTTACATCACTGGGATTATTTTTTCTAACTATAATTAAAATTATCCTTCACAAATACTGCTTCTCCTTTATTGTAGGTAAATAAATTGAAGCGATTCAGATTTTTTAGTCAAATTTGGTAGATATCCCAAGCTAGGCGGCTTAGTTTTTGAGGACATGTTTTGGTCCCCTACTTGGTGGTAAATCATCAAAAATTGCAAAACTAATCGGTTTCAATATGCCAGCTACATCTCCATAAGTTTCGAATTTCGGAAAATGCTGTGTAATTTAGCAACTATGTTAAAACTTTGCAAATATGCCAAACTTTGTATTGTTCGCTATCATAATTTCCGCTAGGCGAAATATTGACGTACCAAAAAAAATTAATTACTTTCTGGTCAACGCAACGATTCCAATGTGACAAGTTTTAAATGATTAGAAAAAAAATAAGAGCTTCTAACATAACTTCAAAAGCGGCACAACCTTAATTCAGATTTATTTCGCCGCTTTTTAATTCTGGATACGTCATACAAAAGTATCCAAATAGATATTTATTATGCGAAAAAATTAAAATCTATAACAATAAAATAATATTTAGGACTTTTCAAGACCACTAGAAACAAACAACTCAATTCTTGTTTCCCCAAAGTATACAAGTGTTCCCTGAATAGAGCTGAAGCAAACCGCATGTATTCGGTACTAAGATACGGATAATCACTCAGACTCGAAGTAACGAATTGCTACTTTTCGGTTGATATCGTTACTCGTTACTCGATCCGAAGCTGTTTCGGATCGAGCAGCTTCGAACTTCGAATACAGACTGCCAGGCGAGGCGAACTAGGGGGGAAACGGGTTCCAGTAATCGAGTACTAATATCTTCTTATTTGTTACTGGATATCGGATCGCGGTTTCAAGGGGGAAAATGACTTTTGAGTGTGCATTTCGGATCGACCAGGTTCGAACTTCGAATACAAGACTGCCGGAGGGAGAAAATGAATTTCGGTATTTGAGTAATAGTATGTTCCGTTCCGTTACTAGATACCGGAAGTATTATGGATTCTCGCTGTTTGAAGGGAAAAATCAGTTTCGGTATTTGAGTAGTAGTATGTTCTGGTTGCAATTCGTTTGTGCCGAGCCGAATGGTATCGTTTTGATGAGGTTTGGAAGAATCCGTATGTTTCGTTACAGTTATGGAGATGGATATACTATCTGCTGCTTTATTGATATGGGTCGTACAATGGGGGATAGGATCCGGTGTATAGTATGTTCTTATGCGCAGTTGAACTTTTTTTTGCGGGGGGGGGAAGGGGGTGTTCTTATAATTGTAGAGGAGCAATACATATAAGAGAAGCATGTTAGTAAGGGGTGCTAATTTCGGGCTTTCTAACATTTTAGTACTAAATAGTGGTGCAATCAGAATTCTTTCTTTCAGGGTGGTTCCGAAGCAGGATTGCGAACTTAACTTTTTCTTTTTTTTTTAGCTAGAATCGAAATATGAGTAATAAATAACAAATTATTTAAATACACCTTTTAAAAAAATATATTTTTATAAAGTAAACGAATTCACACATTTTTATTATTTGAAATATTATTTGGAACTAAAAAAAATATTTAGCATGGAAACCTAAACACATTTTTTAAGTAATTGTTTAAAAAATATATAAAAAATTGGGAGCTACCCGGGATTTCTATGCCCACTCCTGCGTAAGCCACTGGTATTAAAATAATTCAATAAAGTTCAGTATGTTTCTAAAATGTCGGCGTTTAGGGGGCCATCTGCCCTATTTTATGGTACATTTTATTCCATGAACTCATGGAATACGCATAGTCCGGTGCAACCATTCTTTCTGTATGAAAGGAGTGATAATTTTTGTTTAAAGAATGCTCTCATATATGCACCCACAGAAGGGGCTAACCCCTTTCATCCCAAAAGTGCAGAAATAGAACTGGAAATATCTTAAAAATAGATAATTCTCACTGAATTAAACAATTTTAATTTAAAATATGGTAATTTTTAATTTACTTCGAAAAATCGTCCAGCAAAAGAAGTTTTTGATATGAAATAAGAACTCACAAATAATAAAGATATTATGCTTGTAGAGACGCAAAGTAGTTGATATCATACTGAGATCCCCTGCCCTGTGAATTTAATATATGTGGCCCAATCCCTGGATCTCAGTATTCGAGAACCCGCTCCCAGAAAAAACACGAGTCACAAGCTTTCCTTTACACTTTTTATGATAAGAATGAACAGGTTAAACCAGCGTTCAGAATTTTAAAAAGGGGGGGTTGAGAAAAAAAAAAGAATGGCATATGTCTTTGGAAGATTTCTATGTGCACTCAGTAATTCGGATAATTTAGCATTGTATAAAACCATAAATGTGTATAAAAACAATCTGTAAATCAGAGAAAATAAGCTCTAAATACAACTTTGTACAACTTCGCTAAAAAAAAATTCTTTTTGGTTAGGTTTTGTTATGGGTTTATGTATGGGCGGCATATACCCATAACAACACTGTCCTGGATGTGTTGTTATGAGGGCACATATAACACCCTATTACCGATTCTATTAGTAGTAACGAAAGTAACGCGAGTAACGAATAGCGAACATCTAAGTAACAAATACATACGGATACTCATTTTGTCGTTACTTTTGCAGCACTATCCTGAAGTATGTCAACTGGGCATTTTAATGCACAAACTTCTCCCCGGTATAAACGTAACACAGTTATCTTCATAAACATTGAAGTGTTTATGCAAGCTATTGTGTTAGGAGAGTGTAATAGAGATCTATTCATATGAATCGTGCTTTCTTTTGACTTTTACGGTTGTTTTTACGGTAATTTGAGCTACACTTGTGACATATTCACGGATTTAGATTCTTTTTACAAGCAAAACTTATTTCTGTACATAAATTACAGTATTAAACCATTGAGTTGTTTACATAAATGGAGAGAAAAGAGGAGGGTTGCTGCTTTCAATCCTAAAACAGAAAACGTCCAAACATTTTTAATTTTTAACGTGCCGATAACGTACTTTAAACAAAGTTTATGCCCATCTCTCACCACCCTTGAACGAAGTCTTTGTAGGATGAAAATGCTTTGCGAAAGCAGATTCTGTTGCAGTTCATGTACAATTGCCCGTAAACCTAGATGCAGTGTGACCGATTTTCATTTATATTTTTTCATTTTGGAGGGGAAGAGACCATTTAACATATTCAAAAGCAAGAATTACTAATTTTCCTGGAGGAAAAATCGAGAGCAGACTTGACATTCTATGGGTAACTAAGGGTACTCATTAGGGTGAATCGAAAAATTATTTTTCGAAAAGCTTTTTCTCTTTAGGTCTCAAAAGTTATTATATTGATATAAAAATAACGTATGTAAAATTTGAATGGGCTACGACAACGTCTTAGGTTGCCCATCAAGCTTGAAAATTTGGCTTTTTGAGAGTTATCTTCTAAAAAAGTAGTAAGCTAACTTCATATTTAACCCTTTCAGGCGCAAACCCTTTCCAATGCTGAAAAAAGGGCAAGACCCCTTTTTTGACGACAGCTGACTGTGCGTGGGCACAGTCGTTAAGTCGTAGTTAAGTCGAGCAATGGCAACGGCTGCCCTTTTTTCAGCATTGGGCAATCTGTCCAGCTTTTCTCGCATTTTTCCATTTTTCAGCAGACGTCAGTGCTGTTAAAAATAATCGTGACCATTTTTTGTGGGAAAGGACGTGCTAAAAAGTAAAGGATTCTCGTGGAGATGTGTCACCCGCAACTGTTTTTATAGAAATCAAATCTATTCTTGGTGACTGGCAACTGTCAAAACATCAGAGTTTGGTGTTCCCAGGGCGGGAACAATGCGTGTTAAAGGGTTAATGAATCAGTCTCATTGAAAAATAAGCAGTATAGGGTTCGCAGCACTTAGCTAGTAAAACCGCAATCGTAACTACTCGACCGAGGACCGGCCAAGTTGAGGTGACTGCGATGCGAGTCCCATCTGTGGCAGCCGAATCATCCAATTATTGGAGCATGCATTTTAATCAGCCCTACCTCAATTCAAACCGTGCCATTTTCTGTCAATGTAATATTCCAGATCGTATGAAACCATATTCAGATAGATTAGATAGAGAGCCAGCAATTTTCAGAATGGCAGTTCGGTGGTGAGAAGTTGGCAAATGTATCATTGAACAGATTTAGTTAGAAGTTGGCAAATGTATCATTGAACAGATTTAGTTAAAGATTGTTTTGTGCGTATTAAGCAGTGGCGGCTCGTGGGTTATTTAAAAGGAGGTTCACAAAATAAATTTCGAAAATTAAATATGCAGATACGACGCACCTTGCAAGTTAAAATATATTTCCATTTCCAGCAGTTTATGGAAAACAATGCATGCAACTGAAAGAAAACAGGTAATCTTTGGTCTTACATTTCGTCACCAAGATAAGTTTTAGCAAAAGCGCTGTCTTGATTTTTTATTTCATTTTTTTTTTTTTTTTTTTTTTTTTTTGGCAAATAAAAGGACAATATTGATAAATATAATTGCTTTAGCTCCAAAACATTTATTTTACACTCATCTTAATTACACTAGTTCGTAAAAAATATTGTAGAGACCTGCATGAGGGCTATCTGCCTAAGATGGGGGGTGCCTTGTTCGTGAGACTTTCTAAGGGGTTCTAACGCGTATTCACGTTACATCTGGAGGAATCCGACCAAAACTCCATACCTGACTTAGTTAAAAAATTGTGTTTTCTAGATTTTGGATGAGTTATTCGCATTAGTACACCCATGCAAAAAATTATTCTAGTGTAGTCAAATTTCCCATGCGAGTTTCGCATTTAAAACATTATTCTCCATGAAAGCAAGTTATGTCATATATAATAGTAACTTCTCATATTTCTTTCTAATGTTGTGTTTCTTCCAAAAACTAATTTGGTAAAACTAAAATAGGAAAATTGGCTATTACTCGAATAATTTGAGTGAGCGTTAGGCTGCATTAGTAAATGTGTTCTCACATTTTAAAACTTCCTGAACACCTTCCTCGAATTTCAAGAGTGATTACTCACGAGTTGAAATGTTACATTCTGCGCTGCGATTCGTAATGAGTGGAAGGTGGAAGTACAACAGAAAAACTTTTTACCGCTCTACCTTGTGAGAAGAACACAACACGGCAAATGACTATTTGGCCAAGATCCAACCCCTTCGGGCAGGAAATGATACTTCTCAAACCGTGATACGAAAAATAGTTTAACACGTGGCAGACAATACTGCCGGCGTTGTTGCCGACATATGTGAATATTTATTTAATTTTTTAGTTTCATATGCGCAGCGGACTGAATTTTGTTTCGGCTTTTATTTGATACGGCTAGTGCTAACATTCACCTCTTAGTTTCCGCCAGATTTATTTTTAGTAACAGTCTTGACACTATACAAACAGAAATAAGTAATGTATTTAGAGAATATCGCCACTTTGAGAAATGGGAAATTTTAATTAGGCATCCCCAAAAAACTCCTGCAGGTCAAATATGCCCAGTACACTAATGAAGTGATGTTAAGTTCAGCCTTTCATCAAACAACGTCTCAGAGATAGTATCTTTTAAAAAAAAATGATCAAGCGTTAAACATAATTTTGAATGTAAATAACGCTTATTGCTAGAGTTTAGAAAAATTATTTTCTTTTGTAATTTCTGTACGATCCCTTAAATGCGATCATTTGACGTGATTCTTTACTTTCTACAGCCACAGAAAAGAGGTTTAAGTCAAGTCAACTGTGTTTTTAGTCTCCATACCTCTGAAGACACTTTTAACAATATAATATTCAATTTTTGTGCATCACCTCATTAGTGTATGGGTCACATTTTACTAATTAGGAAATTTTTTGTACGGAGGTTGTATACAAATTTAAAAAGTGTAACTTTTAGAAAATTTTCGAGAGGAATTTTTATTAAAGGTGTATTATTTCCGACCTTATTTTGAACATTTTTTTTTAAATTTACATTACCTATAACTGATAAATAATTAAAGCCTGTTACCCCTTTTTTTGGGACACCCTGTAGAAGACCATGAATTTAACAGTTGAGAATGACCCTTAACTGTATTCAGTGGCGTAGCCAGAAATTTTTTATGAGGGGGGGGGGGTTACGTCTACTGCAACTCACATATATGTGTGTGTGATAAGGGAGTGAAGAATATATATTTTGTATGGTAAAAAATTCCTCATGGGGGGTGACCCCCTATCCCCCCTCCTTGGCTACGCCACTGACTGTATTTAGTGACTGCTTGTCAAACGCTAACGTTCGTTGGCTTGCACCCACGCGTACCCCCCAGTCACTGGCCCACTTCCCTTGCACCAGTTGCCATTGAGTTATTTTTCTGCCACATCCCGAGCCGTCTGTTCAATGCTCAAACCCTTCCGCAAAGATACTAAAAATAATATTCTTCACGCGTACTCACACACATTTTTCCTTTCTTTTCTTTCTTTAGTTGCGGAAGGACTCTTTTCTATTGTGAAAGCAGAATTTTGACTTTTTTGCGGCAGAGGAATTGAAACATCTGGTATAAAAATAGATTATGATTGCAATTTGAAAAATCATGCGATTTTAGTACATAAATGTAGATAAAATATGTCAGGAACTTGACATTTTGCACGTTTCTACACTGAAGCATATGATAAACTTGTATTAATTTTGAAATTTTCACAAATAATTCTTGAAAATAGATTTTTTTTCTTTTTTTTTAATGAATCACACTGAAAATCTTGCTCCGATATCTCATGTTTAAAAATTTTTTCTACAAGTTTTTAAAAATGCACAGATTTTGCGTTCGCTATAGTGCCTAGTGCAATTTATGACATATTATTCTAAATTTGTTTGATTCCCTTCAGCAGTTTGTGTGCTGAAAAAAATTACATACTATTTATTATAAACGACAAGATAAGGGATTTGTCAATTCAGTTCGGATTTTAGAAGGGGTTCGCAGGGAGAAACAGTTTGGGAATCAAAAATCTAAGGAAATAATGTAGCTCAATATTTTGCACAGTAGTTTTCAAACGGTATAGTATTGAAACTTACAAGGACGTTGATTTTTTTTTCTTTGCTTAGGACCGCTATGGAGGAACGTAATGCAACGCTAAAATAAAACTATACTCGCAACTTGCATATATTAGGAAACATATATCTGTGTCATAATTAAATGCCAAAAAGAAAAAAGTAAAAAGAAAATTTTTAATAAATCGCGCTTTAAAACGAACTTTGCTATTTTTAAAATGATGAACATTTTCAGCTGCGTTAAAATATTTCAATTTTTAAATAAGCAACGGATTTAAAAAAGCACTTTTAATAATAATCGTGAATTTCTTAGTTTATTTCTATAGTAAGCTTTAATCAAAACATTGCCTCCTTGTGTTACGAAAAAAGAGTTGGAATATATGCGTTCAAATTGTGGCGTAATTTTTACGCATCTTAAAGCAATTGACGTCATAGGTCCTCACTTGCGAATTGAAAATCCGGTACCCCCTTTAAAAACTCTATTGGCAGGTTGGAAAAACCTTTTTCTAATCCCTTCTTTGGCAACTTAATAAAAATTATCGTGCCATGATTTATTAATATATAATGGCGTAAACTCACCGCGTTAAATTCAAAACATTATGTTAATTAAAATTCGTAATTTTTTTCTTTTTTTTTTTTTAAAGAGGGCGAAATGAATGTTTTATCATTTGCCAAAATATCAAAAAGTTATGACGGATAGAATTCAAGAAGCGACAATTTTAAAATTATTTTACGAAACTTTTTGTCAAATATCATCTTTATTTTAAAAAATCCTAAAAATCTGAATATTGTGCTACATATTCAGAAAAAACTGTTTGTAAAAGAACATTTTCTCCTCTATCCGATGATTCAAATGCCGTCTTTCTGCAAGCGTAATTACCGCCGTTATTACGAATTAGGTGAGGAAAAAGACAAAAAATCGCATAAAACATAAAATAAAAAAACATTTGAATTCGAATTTTGAAAAAATCGCTTCGAGGTGCATAGCTTCATGTTTAGAACTTCCTGTGTACCAAAGTTGGTAATTTTACGTGTAGCCGTTTGTCCATAACACCGTCAACAAACAGACAGACATCTTTCTTTATATAATAAGTGGAGATTATTATAAAGCCAACTTATATACAGAGAGAGAGCATATTCAATTTCATTGATCTTTATATGATTATACCACAAAAGTTTTCCACTAACCATTAGGCTATAATTTCAAATCATTTCCATATTTCAAAACTGTTCTAACATAAAAATTTCTTGCTTTCCTTGTTCATCAACAAAGATGAACAGTAATATGGGAAATCGGTAATCAATATCAAATGAAAGTTATGGAAATCGCCGGCCTTTCGTCACAGAAATGTCCATAAAAGAACGTTTTATTCCAAAAAACAAACAGAGGATGTCTTCATTTATTTTATATGATCGCTTGAGCATAACTTTTGCAATTAAAGAGCAGTGCTTATTATGGCGAAAGCATATTAATAATTTGCAGCACGCGACATATCCTGTAAGTATAGAGAAGTTGTCATTTAGGATCGTAGCAGGCTTTCAAGGTCTCTGTGTTTTACAGTTTTCTATTTTTATTAGGATTCGAATGTATTGCGTGCATGTTGTTGCGACCGTACACTGCTCGCGTTATTACTAGGTGAACCTCTTTCTGCGCTAACCGAGTTGACTTGGAACAACACGTTGCAGCGTTTGTGTAACTTTTTTTAAACTGTTTTTATAATTCGGAATGTTTATGGACAAATTTATTTTTTGTTGCTTTGTTTAACCCTTTGAGGCGCAACCCTTTCCCAATGCTGAAAAAAGGGCAGCCGTTGCCATCACTCGACTTAACTACCAGCAAGATGGCGGACGATCGAAACGTTCATAGCGTGCCACAGATCTAGAGACCCTTTTCAAAATCTGAAACACTTTGGGATTTTAAATACGCATTAAAGTGCTATATATCAAAAGCGTATCATAATCCATGCGTCTTATTCGTCCTCTCCTACTTTCTTTCCTCATTCCATTTAGTTGGAAAGTGTATGATTATTCATGAGTGTGATTAAACAAAACTAAAATTGATATTTCTATCATCCTTTTTCTAGATGTAATACATTAGAAATAGAAGGGGAAAGAGACGCACAGAAAAATGCATAATTCGAACTGAATGAACGTTTCAAAAACTTATTTTTTGTTTGTTCGTGTAACATGTATTTCGGATTTGTGCGCTTGGCCCGTTCTCCACTTATAATTCCACGTCAGAAGGAAAAACTTATTCAGGTGATTTCATTTATTAAAAACTATTCTATAAGTTTGCGCCATCTGTCGACGGCTTTGTAAAAAAAAGCTCAATCGTATTCTTCTTTTTTTTTTTTTTTTTTTTTAAATAAAAGATAGTTTTTTTTGTTGTTGTTGTTGTTTATTATAGGAACAGTGTTTTTTCGCGCGATAAAAAGAAGCCTGTTTGCTAATCCAGGACTTAAACTGTCTTTATTCCACATTTTATCTAAATCCGTCAAACCGCTTCAGCGTGAAGGAGTAGCAAACATACATACAAGCATTGACATTTATGATATTAGTAGGATTTTTTCTACATAATTGTTTTCTATAGACTCCAGCCCCAATTAAAAATAATTTCTATGTACATATTTATATTTCAAATTATACCCCGACTCGCTCGGCCTTACCAAGTCTCACCTATCGCGTAAATTTGGCGTATTATTGTACCTTTTCTGTGTTATTTTTCAATTTTTAAAATTAAATTTATCATGCAACTCTTTATTTTAGAAAATAAATGTGCAAAAGGAAGTACTTCTAAGCGCATGAAAAACGAAATTCATGCATGCGATAGTGAAGAATGCCAAAATGGCATAAATGTTATGCGCAAGTTTATTCCTTGGATTGAACTAATTTTGTTGTTTTATTGCTCTGTTATATCTAAAAGATATGAGTCATTGTTTTTTCAAAGTCAAGTGTTGTCATTGTTTTTTTAACGTTCTTTATAAGTTTCAAATTACTTATTATTAGCACTTGGAGTATCACTAATTTCAGACAAGGACTTTTGTCAACTCGCGAAATGGCGTATCACTTTTAAAGGTTGCCAGATAGCGGCAGTGAGGTGTTAAAATGCCAAAAGTCGCCAAGGTTTGCCATTTTGGGTGATTTATGGCCAAATTTGCCGTCAAAAATAAGTCTCCAAAACTCAACTTAGCTTGGCGATATCTTCTATATTTGGCGAGAAATTGCCAAATTAATTTAATATTAATTTGTGTCTATAAAGGTGTCTATATTATCGCCATATAAAGAAATGGTGCAAATAAAGATGAAATATAGTTAGAATATGATTGGCGAAGATTGTAAAGAGTTTTAGTACGCTATTTTAATATCCCATTAAACGCCGCTATGAGAATCGGATAGAAATTTTTTAATGTATATACATTTATTACATACATTGCATGCCTTTATTATAGAACAGTTGAAATTTTTTTAAACTCAAAGCATTTAGGAAATATAGCATGTTCCCGTAGCGGGAGCTTTGGCGTCTTATGGGGATAAAGGTCTTTCTCCATTTTGGATACAGCAATTCCTTTTTCTTACGCAGATGCTGCTTAAAACTGTATATATAAAGTAATTATTTTTGTTGTTGATATTATAAATGTACAGTGCTTACATAAAAACAAAAACAAAACTTACCTATTTTATGACAGTTTTATTTATTTCTATGAAAATAAGCAGAACAATTTCTATGCAGTATTACATTGCATTTTTCGCATTTCATTAGAGTACTTTTTTTAGACAACTTGCATTTCTCTTGTAGCAATGATTGGTATTCATTGAAAAGGATAATGCCGAGAATCTTTTTTATTTCGTTTTTAGATACATGGAATCTAGAACAGTTCTTTTGTAAGGTATATCGTTGAGTTTCTTGCATCAAATAGTTCATTATTTCGTCATCAATAAACATAATAAAACGTTCATATGGTGTTTTTGTACCTAAACCTGGAAAAGTCTCTTTCAATTTGGAAAATTTTTCAGAATTGATGGACAAGAGACTAGCCGCTTTGCATTTATGATTACATTTGGCTTTTTTTTTTTTTTTTTTGAGACGTAACTGTCGAAATTTTCACTTGAATTATCACTATCTTCGTCACATTCATATTTGTGAGGAATTATTATTTTTCTCTTTTTAGATAAAACTTTCTTTTTCTGCCTTTTTTTTTTTACAGATACTTCTAACCTCTCCACATAGTACATCTTTAGGAATTTCCGTATTGAGAATAATATCATTTTCAGCTACATCTTCTTCATCTGTGACAACACCAGGATTAGGTGGTAAACATATAATGCTATCATCATCCGAATATTCACCAGACTCAAGCATTTCAAAATATTCCAATGCTTGCTGAACTGTTAAAAATTTATCACGCATTTTTAAAACAAACTACTAATCGAAAATCTAACTTACCGAAGTTTCTTTCAAGGAGTATTGCAGATAAATATATAGGCTATACTAAAATATTCTTCTCATAATATACATTATAAAGAGAAAAGTAAATGCTAACAGCTATTCTGAGAATAAAGTTTTAGAAGACAAAGGAAATAACCAGTTAGCGAAATGTCAAACCTTTCTTTATTGTTGAACGGTTGCAAAATCAAACTGGAAATGCTAACTAGTGGTAGGGCGCCAAAGCTCCCGTTGTGGGAACAGAAAATATAAGCGTTTCCAACATTCCTTTATAGGAATCTATTCATGCAAGATGTTGGTTTTAAATATGCATTCTACTTGAAACTTCTAAGTGACGATTTATTTATTTATTTTTTAGTTTTATATAAGACTGTCATAAAGACAAAATTTCACGTTTTAAAAATTAGAAAAAAGAACATTAAATTAAAATACATTGTTCCGATAAAAATTTATAACACACCCTTTAGTGTAAATGTTTATATAAAATGTGTATTTTGTAAATTGCGTTAAAATATTTTAAGAAAAAAAATATATAATAGATGTTCCCGTAACGGGAGCTTTGGCGCTTTGTGGGTTAATATCGATTTCGATTCCAAAGACGTGTTTTATGAAACAAAGAAGACAAATACGGTACACTCTTTGATTATGTTACACTTCCTAACTTAATGGAACAAGGGAGACAAATAGAGGTGACACATAGATTGTGATACGCTTTTAATGTATTAATGCGAGTAATCCAAATTTTCCTCCTTTCGGGTTCCCCCTCCCCCTTCTTTTCAGACAGATGTTAGAACATTTCATTTTCCGGTTTGAAATTTTATGTTCTTGTCTTGGAACATCTCTAATTAGAGTGTATTAAAAAAAAGACTTTTCTCAAAATTCACATTTTATCTAGTGGATAACGTGTAAGCGTTCTTTCTATTCCAAAAACAGAAAGAAAAAAATATGCTTCCAGTTGTTTTTCCAAGAAAATCGTTGTTCTGTTACGTCCTAGCAACTCAAGCCCCCCATTAATCACGCCAACTAGCAGTGTCTGGTGTTTTCGCTAATTTGCCGAAAGAGCGAAGCATCTGCTTTGGATATTCTCTTGCAGAAAATTCTACGACTTCCAGTTTTGACGTCATAAGTGTTTCGCTTTTCCTGAATCAGGTGTTCCATTGGTGTTGAAAAGTAGAATCATTTTATCCTACACTTGAGAATTCGGGACAGCTTCAGTATAGTCCCTCTTTGGCGCTGTTCTGGATTGTCAACATTGTCCGAGGAACCTGATAAGCTGACTTAAATTTCAAAAATCGAATTATTTTAGAAGATATTAATAAAAAACTGGAAAAATAAACAGAATGGTTGCCAGATTTGGCATAAAATCATTCATTCCTTTGCAACAAAGCAATTCCAAGTATGTGGAATCGCGTGAAATTGACAAACATGAAGTAGAATGATACTCATTTTACGCTAAATTATAAAGTATATGAAATAAATAACTCAAAGTGTGTTCCACAAAGTTGACAATTTCAAATAGTAAGTTCGCTTAGACAACAGGAATTTACAATTAGCGATTATTCGTTTTTCCAAAACAGAATAACTAATTGTAACTAATGTTAAAAGCGCCATCTTGGCATTAAGAATGATCTGGCAAATTTGTATCTTTCCAAGCAGGGTGAATCTAAACTTCGAGTTCCAGAATGTTAGAACCCAGTATCTTGAAAATGAAAAATAATTAAAATGCAGATTATTTTAAAGCCGGTTCGGTCCAGATGGAGTATTTGCTACCAGTAGACATATTTGGTGGCGTTGAATATGCCATTATAGCAGTTATAGTACACTTTGGATGTTTGCCAGCGCGGCGAGATGATATAATTCGTGGTGCTAAATACGCCATCTGCAAAGGATTATGTATATGAAAATATGGATAACGATTTTCCGGGAACCTTACATGAGCAGCAATTATAGGTTGCGAGCATGTGTAAATCGCCAAATAATGTAAAGTCGCTATTGGTGGCAAGCTAACGTAGCTGTTCCGTAGTGTTTATCAAAGAGAACATATAAAGAACTGTTTTCTTAGAACTCATTATTAACTATACATATACGCAAGTCGCCAAATAATGAAAAATCGCCATGGGTAGCAAATACGCAAGGTGTGCAATTGGTTTTATATAATTAAAAGTACAGCTGAAACAGATGTTCTGCTTTTATTACGCTTTAGCTCCTAATTAATATAACTTTTGAATGGCAACATTAAATATCATTGTATTTCTCAGAAGTGCAAATAATTTTTCCAGCTATAATACGCGGAGTCTGCACTCCAGGTGGAGTATAGCTCAGGACCATTACAACACGGATTCCTATAACAAAATATCTACCGTATTATGTGGAGGGATCTGCTGTAGTGTGAAGTTTAAATTTTTATGTACCAATGAACATGCAAGAACCAAGAAATGTGTAGCTCAGTAACACTCTATCTGATCCAATCTTTGGGATTTGTCTGTTGAAATTCTGTCTTTTTTAGGAATAAGCCTTATTAGGGGCCGAATGCCTCATGCGAAAAGCGAGCGTAGCGAGTCTAGGGGCCTTGATCCCTAGTTATAAAACAAAGAAGAAAAATACCGCAGACTCACAGATTATGCTGCACTTTCGGACTTAATGAAACAGAGAAGACAAATACGGCCAACGCATGGATAAGATGCACTTACTTAAGAATGGAGAATATGCACTTACTTTAATGAAGCAAGAAAAACAAATACAGCTGACGCATGTATTATGATACGCTCTTAATATATTAGAGCGTATCATAATACATACGCACTTTAGTGCGTATTTAAGATGTGAAAGTGTTTCAGATTTCCTTTTTGTTTACTTTTTTCCGTACTGCACAAAATAATGCATTTATGTTAGGTAGTGTTTTGTCACCGATACGCTATACCAAACTAATGGCACACAGGAAGCCATTACTGCTGTTACATCAAAACAAGTCCATTTGTTAAACTCAACAACGGCAACAAAAAAAAAGTAGCTTCTAATATGCTATTTCTGTCTGTTAACGTGAAACATTATTCCAGCTTAATGGTAACACGGCACATTAAAGTTACCCTCCAACTATGTAGGAACTGGAAAACAAAGTCACTTTGACACAGACGTTTGCTGACATATATCGATTGGGCTTCTCGAATTTAAAGGCTAAGAAACGTCAAATTTATGGCCCATGAGTTAAGCAAACATTAAGGAAAAAAAGGTTATGTCGGTAGCATTTGATAAAAATATTCTACCTCTTTTAATTTATCAGCTCTCACACTAAAACACTGAGAGGCTTTTACGTTTATCTGATGTAATAACAAGAAGGGCTTTTAAGGCACTCGCCACTTTAAAGGATAAGACAAATAGAAGAAGAGAAATGTGAGGAAAAAGATTTATGACTTGACAAATTTAATAAATTTTTGCGCCAAATAAATGTTAAAAATCTAAGTGCAATGAGTTCGTGTCATAAATATGTGCAGCGATTTAAATGTTAGGGAAATTTATAAAAGCGTTCACACAAAATTTGCATAGGCAGACTTTTTTCTGTATGTCCCAAAAGGTCTTTTACCATAAAGCTGTAAAAAAAGAACAAAATATAAAAAAGTTTAAGTAGTCTCTTCTGGTGAAGCTACCGCGGGAAATAAAAACGTAGAATCACTTATCGTTTACTTAGTTGTAAGACGCCCGTTGAAAAATGATGAATATAACAAACACTTTCACACACGAAAAATTTATTAACACGATATATTATGCTTTAATCCATATTGTAGTAACAAATCATGTATTTTTTTAATTCATAATCTAATGTTGCCCTCACATAACTAAAGAAAATTAAACATCTTGCTCATGTCTAACAATAAATTTGAAATGCTCAATTTAAATACTTAAATCGTACATGGCTCAGCAAAAAAAAAAAAAAAAAAAAAAACAGTTTGTTCATTTTAATCTGTTGAAAAATGCCAAATTGTATCATTTCGAGCGGTTATTTAAAATTTTACAAATTGCGAATTTACTTTGATTACGTAAAATTTGTGCCAGAGTTCAACGTAATTTTTAATTTATGATGTAAAGTTTTTTTACTGCCGCAAAAGAAATCCTAGTTAGTTCAGTTATTTCCCCCAGTTAGTTTTCTAACGGAGTAATATTTAAACTTGTATCGAAGTTAAAAAAAAAAAAAAACCTCTTCAAAATTCTTTACGTAGAACATTTATGGAGAAACCTCATCCTCGGTTAATATATATATATATATGAGGGTAACATTTTGTGAAGATATTTCACCTCTTTCAGTTTCTCATACACTTAAACATTGAGAGGCTTTTTCGTTTATCTTGATGTAATAACAAGAAGTGCTTTTAAGGCACTCGCCACTTTAAAGGATACGACACTCTGGAAGAAGCGAAATGTGAACAACAGGATTTATGACTTGACAAATTTAATAAATTGCTCACGCAAATAAATGTAAAACAAAAAATGCAATAAATAAGTTTATGCCATAAGTATATGCTGCGATTTATGTGTTAGGGAAATTTATAAAAGCAATCACACATAAGTTACATATACATACTACTCAACAACTCCCAAAAGGGCGTTTACTTTAACCCTTTGAAGCGCAACCGTTTCCCAATGCTGAAAAAGGGCAGTCGTTGCCATCGCTCGATTTAACTACCAGCAAGATGGCGGTCGATCGAATCGTTCATCACGTACCACATATCTACGGACCATTTTTTGACGCAGTCTGGCTGTGCACAACCAACCAGGTGAGACCTTACCCGTCTCACATAGTCTCGCGTCTATCCTAGTCCTAGAGGTCTGCACCGCACGGAAATTCGCGGCAGCGGCGTATAGACCGGAGAAACCGGTAGGCGGTGACGCGCCGCGGCTTGAGAAAATTTTTGAAAAAGAGCATAATGAAAATGGGTGTATGCGTACACACACACACACACGTATGTGTAAATTGGCATTAAAATGAGATTTTTTAAAGAGTAGAATGAGGACTAGAATTTTTATGAAAACTAGTCTTGATGTTGTGGGATTATGGCCAATTAGCTACACGTGGGCTCTAGGCCAAGGTGCAGAGTGTAGCGATGAAGCGGGCTTATCCTAAGCCCGAACCGGGCTCGGCTCTGAAATTCACTATTGTATTCAGGTTCGGGTGGGCTTGATTACATTTTTCTTTAATTTTCACAAACGACAAAATTTATGATATTCTATCAATGAAATCATTGACATTTATTTATCTATTGGCTGAAATATCGGGCTCGGGCTGAACTATCGTTCGGATAGGCTCGAATTGAAAGTCCTCGGACTCGGGTTTTAAAAAATGAGCCCGAACTCATCTCTAGTAGAGTGTCCTCCTTAGGGGTCTTTCTAGGGGTCCTAACCCACACATGGCACATTCACGATACATTTAGTTATCAATGTACGATTTATACATTATTTGCTTTTTAGCAATTTTTTCTCCCTCCACAACCTTCTCATGAACCATTCCAAACTCATAATGTTCTTTTGACATATAATGCAATGTTTAAACATTCTTTTAAAGCAGTGAAATTACGCCATTGATTCAAAAAGATTAAATTGTATCTTCGCAAGTTACTAGCGTTAACAAGTATCCAGAAAAATAAGCAGTTGAAAGTTTAACTACGATTAAAAAAAAAAAAAATTCTGAAGCCGATTGTACGCCGAGGTGTACTACAATCATCGTTCATTTGCCGGCTTCGGCGCAGACGTCTAGTCCATCCCCACTCTGAATAGTTTTTGCCAGCGACAATTGGAACTTAATGGAATTTAGTAGTTGGACTTTTCATTTGTTTCTTTATTTTATTTATTTATTTACTTATTTATGAGTGTTTGTGTATTTGGGAGGGGAAGAGTAAGTGTACATAAAATATATCGCAACCTCATTAAAACCTGAGTAATGAAAACAAGCGAAAGGAAAATCTTGGAGACTTATAAAACATAAAATAAATAAAAACTTTCTGAAAACACACACATATGAGTGAGACGAAGGGCTTTGCATGATGAAGACTGAAAGAATTTTTTGGTCGAAATGATCGCAACGTTTTTTAAGTAACATTTTATGTGTGTTTTTTCACAAAGTTTTTATTTATTTTATCGTTTACACCAGTATTTTTAGTGTTTTTTACTTACTTATAAAACATGCCGGCAAATCGAGCGCTAGAATGTCTTAAGGACAAGATATTATGAAAAAAAAAAAAAAAACTAAATATAGAATAAAAAAATTCAGTAATCCTAACAATTCTTCTAACGAGTTTAGAAAGACGCATGTGTCAAATTTGCAGCAAACTGCCAAACATTGAAGGCCAGAACTGCGAGAACGAGAGAAAGTAGAGAAAGGCCACTCAAAAATATACGCAATATATCTTAAGACGAGTGGAATAGAAAAAAAAGCGTAGAAAAACCCTTTTATACTTTTCATTATCCGCGTCCGTAAAAAAATGCCGTACTAAAAGTTTGAGACTTTTTTTTCTTCCTCGCCGTTCCACCGGGCAAGAAGTCAAGACGGTGATGGGGAAATTCAAATATTCCATGGCATCGTCTTCTGTTTTCATACGTGTAACTGTTGTGTTTTCCTTCACTAAGATTTAACGTTATAATAATAGAAAAGTATACCGCTATCGTGTGTGGTTCTGAATTTTTTTTCTTCATTAGACTTTGACACAGGTATCTTAAAAATAGAAAATAAAGGGAAGAAAGAAAAAGTCTTTAGGAGTGTATTTTTCTTTCCAAATAACTTGAAAACTCACTGAAGTAACACTGAAAATAAAAGTTTTTTTGTAGTGGACGGATCAGCGGTCTACTGCAGGCTTGACCGGTACGAGGTCAGTAGGTGTTGGTTATTTCATTATGTGACTGCCTTTTATACAGATCACCGTTGAGCCCTATGAATGGTCTCTCAATTTTGAACCCATTCCAGAAGGGAGACCTAGCACCTAAAATAGGCACTCCCAGAGGTATATCGTTTAATAAAGGACCAGAGCCCGATCAAGACAACCGTGGGCCCTGGATAGAACAAAAAGATTGGGCACTATGATATCCGTGCAATACGCATGAACTATCCATGCAATAACCTTCCCCTTAAAAAAAAAACAGATTATGATTGGTTTATACTGAAAATTTTAAGTATCTTACCCTTTCCAAACACAAATTTTGTTTTAAGTAATCTGAAATAAACGAATATACAGTTACATGATGTCAATGAACAGACAGTTAAACGTTACATCGAAATGCTATATCACAGTTGCCAACATTTACAAAATACAGCCACTTTCTGTAAACATTCATTTTTGTAAATATTTCTTAAAAAATCAAATAATTCAAAAAGTTTGCTATTTTTTAACATTAAAAATACTCTTTACAAAACTTGGTTAGTTATTTTCCGACGAGTTGGTATGCTATAACGACTACCGCTAATTTCGAAGATTTAAAAATAAGTTTAAATTAATTTATACACAAATGTAAATTTGAATTATTTTCATTGATCATACTTTATAATTAAAAAATCATTTAACTTTGAAATTTTTTCATCCTTTATAATTTTATTGTAAAATTATAAAAGTGTAAGTTGTAAGATTTTTGGACCCCTAAAATTTGTGGGCCCTGGGCAGTTACCCCGTTTTCCCTGCCGGTAATATGGCACTGTACAGGAAATTGGAGCCATGAACAGATTTTACGGGCACCAGCTCCCATTAGCGTTCACGGTTCCACAGAAGCCTATCAAAGAGAGGTTTTCACCCTCCCAAACACTGATCAAGTCCGTGCTGCTTTATTTTTCTTGTTTTTATGGGAGCGGAAAATAAATGTAAAATAGAATTTTGTAAATCGTTATGTGACCCTCCCCTCCTCCCGTGCAAAGCGTAAAATAATATTCACTTTAAAAGACTACTTTTAGATTTATGTAGGGTTTTCCCAGATTTCATTCTTGTAGGGACTATTGTATAACAGATTTAAATTTTAGTGGAGAAATGCGCGCGCGCGCACACACACACACACACAAATCAGTTGTTTATTCTATTTTTATTTCTCTAGACTATTTTCAATATTATTTTGAGAGAGTAATATTCATAAAATATTAATAACAAACAAAAAAGATAAGGATTTTTTTAATTTAATGAAATTAAAAATCTGGAGTGACTCCACACGACTTTCCGAAGACTTAGGATTATTACCAACCATTTAAATAAATTTTAATCGATGAAAAATTTAAACACATATACCAAATTGAAGCTCAATCGAATGCGCCGTTTAAATGTTAATGCACTTTCAAGAATATCTCCCCATATGCCATAATGTAAAAGAAATCTCTGTCGTAGCTCTGCAGAAAAACTGTAGGACTTGGTTACTCTGTAGAGTAACCTGTACACCCCTAAATCAATACCGGTCTTGCGACGGTGGTTTATAACATATATACCCAATTTGAGCTCAATCGAAAGCCCCGTTTTAGGAGCTATCGTGTTCACTCACATACATACAAACACATATAAACACACACACACACACACACACATGCATCTCGTAAAATAGCATAAATGAATTCAGGAGACCTTAAACGTGTAAATACACCAAAATCTCGAAGTCGAATTTTTTCATGATTACAGTACTTTCTTGACATGGTACATGTTCGGAAAGTAAAAATTACTCTTATCTGACGATATTTTAAGTGTTATTGTGCTCGATTAAATATATGCAAGGGGTCCCCGAGCGAAAGTTTTTTTGCTACAAAGGAAAATATTTTTAAAGAAACAATACAGTACAGCCTAAATATCTCGATAGGGGTTATTTTTCTCTTCAACGGTAATCTCCTAGTTGCCCCCTCAAAGAGATTTTGCAACTAACAATTGTATTTATTAAAGTATCGATATTAAACGAAAAAGTTAGTTATAGAATTATTTTAGTATGTTGCAAATTTCGGTCGAGAAGAGGCCCGTGTGGCGGCCATCGTCTTCCAAAACTGGTCGCCGAAGGCAACTAGTTCTTAAATATTAATACACATGAAACTAAATTAGTATTTTTCTGTTTATTTTAATCTTTTCGAATATGCATTTTAAAGAATTTACAACGAATCTAGACATAGCATTGAACGTAGCGTTATACATGTATAAAAATACTTCTGCTATATGAGCACCTTGATGCCCAAGTGGTGCAACTGACATGTTTTTAGTTTTGAGATTTTCAAGATTTTATTGGGGTTGTCACAGTAAATTCAGCATTACACAGCAACCGCTGTGCCGGCACAGCCAGCTGCGTCAAGAAAAGGTCTGTAGATCTGTGGCACGCGATGAACATTTCGATCGTCCGCCATCTTGCTGGTAGTTAAGTCGAGCGATGGCAACGGCTGCCCTTTTTTCAGCATTGGGCAATCTATACAACTGTTCTCGCATTCTTCCATTTTTCAGCAGATGTCAGTGCTGTTAAAAATAATCGTGACCATTTTTTTACGGGAAATGACGTGCTAAAAAGTAAAGGATTCTCGTGGAGCTATGTCACCCGCAACTATTTTTATAGAAATCAAATCTATTCTTCGTGACTGGCAACGGTCAAAACGTCAGAGTTTGATGTTCCCAGAGCGGGAACACTGCGCGTTAAAGGGTTAATAGCATGTATTAATTTTGTTTCACTTCAAATAGCAGGCTATCGCTAAATTACGCTTTTAAACATGCCTGGCCGTTGCGTAATGTATTGGAAATCTTTTCAGTGCTCTTGTATAAGAACTATATATGCTACACCCACCATTTTCAACAGGGTGCATGGTACAGTACATAAGAATAACATACATAAATTTCGTAGAAATTAATTCATATTTTCGGGAGCATAAACTGACAGACAGACGGACACACCGACATCAATCTCGTTGGAAAATGTTAAAAAAGGGTGGAGGGGGCACAGAAAATGAACATTGTTAAAGCTTGTTATTAGAGAAAATGCAGGCAACAAATTTACTTACATTTTGCGGCGAAATATTTTGAACACATTTTCCGAACCTATCTAATAATTGCTTCTTTTGCGCCCTCCGTAAGAATGGAGACGGTATGTACTTCTCCTTGCACCAAAGGAGAAGCTTCAGACTACAATAAAGTGCATCTGAATCATCCAATTCAACGAAGAAATTTATGGATGGTCTTGCTTGTCAAGAACCGCTGCATACCACGCATTTTCGTGTCTCGGTGAGATGAAATTATAACCAGCTTTTTATGTATCTGTTTAGAAGTTTCTGTTGCATCTTGATCTAAATATATTTGGTTAGGTTTTGGCTTATGCAGTTTCTGCATTACTTATCTTATGTATAAAAAAATATGCAAAATAATTTTTTTTTACACGGGGTGTCCCAAAAAGGTGGTGGCATGCTTTAATTTTTTGAATCTATTAGAGATAAGTTGGCAATGATAATTGAAAAAAGACTGAGCTAAGAAAACAAAATCCTGACGTTAATTTTCGAAAAGTTACAGTTTTTAAATTTGTATGCAATCCCCGTACAAAAAAGTTCCCAGTTAGTAAAATGTTCTTCATACACTAATGAGGTGATGTACAAAAGTTTAGCATTTCATCATAAAACGTCTCAGAGATATCTCTAAACAAAGATGATCAGGGGGCTATACACGAATGTGAATGTAAATGCTTATTAATAGAATGTATTCGTAATTTCTGCACGACCCCTGAAACGCGATCTTCTGACGTGATTTTTCCCCCTTCGATATCCATTAAAAAGCGGTTTAACCCTTTGAGGCGCAACCCTTTCCCAATGCTGAAAAAAGGGCAGCCGTTGCCATCGCTCGACTTTACTACCAGCAAGATGGCGGACGATCGAAACGTTCATCGCGTGCCACAGATCTAGAGACCCTTTTTTTGACGCAGCTGGCTGTGCGCGAGCACAGCCAGCTGCTAAGGTACTGCTCACACCGCTAAGGTACTGCTCACACTTACAAACTATGCGATAAAATAAAACGTTTTTTCCACATCATTCAGTGTTAGTCCTAGGGTAATAAGGCTGTAACTGAAACCTAAAAATCATGCAGAGACAAGTATTTTGAAAGTGAAGAGTTTGTCCTGCATACTGTGAAGCTCTTCCTTTTTTTAATCGCCAGTGACACTGAAACAGCTTTTGTATCATCATGCTTAACGTGACCATTTATTTTTTCCTTCAAAACGGGACATCTACAACTTTTTTGGCAATAGTGCATTTATTTTCTTCCTCAAAACGGGACATCAGACTGTTTTTAAGGTAATAGTGGAGGGAGACTGAATTTACAAGTCTAGGTATCTTTTCGTTGTTAAGAAAACGCGCAAAAAAGATTGCGTTCATGTTAATATCAAAGTAAGATGGAAAAAAAGATTTGCTAAAACACACATATACTATAAAAAAATAGTGCAAGACGGACGTTTCAAGGATGGTACAAGGGGTAGGCCCTTCTTTGACTTTAAAAACACCCTCCGACACAAGGCAGGAAGATAGAAGAGTGAGAAATGTGAACAACAGGATACACAGAAAAAAAAGGAAGTTGTCATTGGGAAGGAAAAATACTCTTAGAAAACCAGAGTGAAATGGGAAAATAAAGTGGAGATCGGGGGGGGGATAAGCAAAAGAGGAAAATGACTTAAAAAAAAGAAAAAAAATTAAATAAATTGAAATATTTGACGAAGAAAGAAAATTTGTGGAGCAAACACAAAAACAATACACCCCCCCCCGCAGTTTTTTTTTTTTTACAGACACTGCCGTTGGATTTAGATTTTTAGCGGCCTTTATTAAAATCGTTACCGTAGGTTGCTATCTTTTTAAAAACGGGACATTGAAGGGGACATTTTCTAAAAACGGGACATTACGGTGTCCCGAAGCTGTGCTTGGGGACAACGGGACAAGCCACCTAAAAACGGGACGTATGGTCACCTTAATCATGCTGCAATGATCTCAGTATTCATTTGTAACGGCGCAAACTTTATGACACGAGACAAATAATTTTGCCTTTTTAAGAGAATCCACATCAATGGATTTAATCCGAAATACACGAATACGAAAAATATTTGTTTCCTACCAAGTAGTAAGTATCTTCTAAAATAACTCGAATTTTGAATTTTAAATCAAATGACTAACATCCTCGAATTTTTTCCGACTTTATTATTATTTTTTTGTTTTATTGGAAAGGGAATAGCTCAGGGGTGGTCCCATATCAATTTGGTCACGTTCTGATGATATCACTTCGAAAATCGGATAACACCCTGTTTCTAAACCATTGCTTAAAGGGTTGTTAGTAAAGGTGCTGGTCTTAATGTCAAAATGCCGGTTTTGATGTCTAAAGGTTACCACTGTTAGCCACTTTTGGCGATTTATCGCTAAGTTTATCGACATAAAGAAAGTTTCCAAAACCCAGCTCCGCTGGATGATATGTGGCGATCCATATTTGGCGAGAATTTGCCAAACCCTACTATTTTCAATGGTTATTGTTGTTGCTGTTTCTTATCCTATCTGGTAAGCGAATAGGATCCATGAGAACCAGATCCATGAGACCTGGAAGTTTTTGACAAAGTCCAAGACGAGAAGAGTATTTCGAAGCAAGTCCTCTTTTTCAAGTCCCCAGCTGGAAAGCAGTTGATTTTCAATGGGAATAATTTTATAGATTAGAAAGGTTTGTCGGTACCGGCATATGTCAAAAGTCGCCAAAGTTGGCTGCTTTGGTTGGTTTGAAGATTTATAGCCAAGTTTGGCTTCAAAAAATAAGCCTCCAAGACTGAACTCAACTTGGCGATATCAGCTACATTTGGCGAGAATTTTCCAAACCCGACTAATTCAGCATGGGAATAATTTTTCGTTATGGTGAAATAATTTGAAGTCGGTCCTCTTTTCTTTTTAGCACTTAAGTGCTATTAAAATCAATCAGGTTTTTTAGCGTCGACATAATTCTCTACACGATTTGTCACGGTGAGGTACTTTTCAAATGTGTCAAAACGGTGCATAGCACGGGAGACAGGAGGGTGAGTATGAAATGTTGAAAGTCGCCAAGGTTTGCAATTTTTGATAATTAATGGCCAAGTTTGATTCCAAAAATAATAGTCTTCAAAACTGAACCAAGCTTGGCGATATCTTCCGAATTCGGCTAGAAACTGCCAAACACGGCAGAAGTATAGTTAGAATACGCCTAGGATTATAGCATATTCAAATACTGGGGAAAGCACTGCCATGTATGGAAAGTGTAGCCGTGGATTATGGTACACTTTCCAAACAGTATTCATAAAGGTGAAGTTAGTATATGCCTGACGAAGACTGTTAAGTCAGTTTTGCTACCTGAGTTAGTGGTTTTGGTACGTGGTTTTAATATATTTTCAGTTCTGAAGAAGTGTTTTGTGGAACGGCACGCTCATTGATTATGATGCACATTCCAAACAGTATTTATTATGGTGAAGTGTTGCACATGTTTTGTAAAGACGATTCGAAACTTGTCATGGAATATAAATTTAATTTCTTTGGAATCTGAAACGAATAGAAAGTAAATGGAAATGTAAAATTTTTTAGTATTTTATTAAAATTTTATTAAACATATTTTATTGTTTAATAAAAGTTTGAAGGTGAGATACCTTTGAATTTATTGTAGATGAACAAAGTATCACTAGAGATTGCAGAAAACTCAAGACAACAAGTGAGACTAATGAAATAAGTAACACTCTTTAGTAACATACTTATAATATTATAAAAATCTGGAGTGACTCCACTCGACTTTCTGAACACTTGATCTTTACCAAGCGTTTAAATAAATTTGATTCAGCTCAATGTAGTGTTCAGACGCTAGTGCATTTTTCAAATAATTTGAGGGTATTGAGATACCACAATTTATAAGAATACTTTTTGAAGCCCAGTAAAAAACTGTAAACCCTACAAACACCAATACAGTATGTAAGACAGTCACCTATAATATGCGTATCTAATTTGAACTCAGTCAAATGCACATTTTCAACAATGTGCGTCTATAGACCGAAATGTATTAAAATTCTTTTTTGTAGCCCTGTACAAAAACTATAAGCCCTACACATACCAAGACCTATACAGGTTGTGCGGCAGCGACCAATAATATACATTCCCGATTTGAACTTATTCGAATGCACCATTTAGATGAATTAAATTTAGGAATTGATCAGCGCGTTTTCTACTATTTTTCAATAAATATCAAAAGTACAAAATCAGTATTAAAATTTGATAATTCCATAACAAGAGGCTGCATTAATGAGTTGGAACTGCATACTTTAAATCTTTTTAATCTTGTGTTTTAGAATTGAAAACATAAATGGGCTGGGTCGTCAAGTGAAATTTTAATTCTGATTACCGGCCGGTCATTCAATTGTGACGTTTTGAGGACGTTTTAGTTTGCTTTTGGGCCGGTCTGAGGTGACTACAATCAGGGCATGGGCCAAATTTTTGGTCCGTGTAAATGGATTAAAAATGAGCACACATAAGTTAAAAATAATTGCTAATTAAATTAAAAGTCTCACATTTTTTGTTTCTAATCGCAACATAAAAAAAACTTTGTGTTAATTATTTTTCGCCACAGTAAATACATTAATTAATCCAGTGGTTCCCAAGCGGTGGGTGTTACCCCTTTGAGAGGAGCAGAGTGTTGTGGGGGGGGGGGGGAGCAAGGCAAAGAGCAACAGATATGAACATTTTTTAAAATCATCTTATTTATTCTTAAGGTAAATGCTCCACTAGTGGGCCACTTAAGGATATTTCTTCAATTATCATCTTAACTTTAAAGAAGTTTTGTTAATCCATATTCTTTTATGGTTGTTCAAACGCATATCTAAAGTAATAATCATCTAAAATATCAAAGTAACTGTAATATAATTTAAAAAAATAAAACTTAGGTAACTTCTAAGCACCAGAAGTGGGTATAGCAAAATTTTGATGTACCTGTAGTGGGCATACCAAAAGTGGCCCACCTAGATTTGTCATATGACTAAGCAAAATAGAATGAAATCGTTATATATAGTAATAATAGTAATACATAAATACTATATAAAAAATACGCTAAAAATGGCAGATGAGATGTTTTATTTATAGATTCCATTTACATGAGAGTTTCAATTTTTCTCTATCAGCCAATTTTTTTTTTAAAGATAAATGTTAATTCTCCATCTTTCATTTTAATTTCTGGTTGGGGCATTATAAAGCATTGGGGCAAAAAATTATTTTATGGAACATCATAAGAACATCTTTTTTAGAAAAAGGATGTGCTCCAGTACTGGGGCCCTTAGGCCCACTTCTAAAGCATTTAGTAAACTATTGATCTAAGAGTGGCCATCCATTACTATCCATAAATTTTTATTATATTTTCATTCAAAGATAGTTTATTATACATTCAGTATATAATCAAATAATATCAATAATAATTTATTTTAAAGCAAACAGAATGTGTGTTAAAAAATGATTTGAATGAAGACTTGTCTGTTAAGGAAATCACTAAGAATACTCTTAGAATGCTTCTCTGAGAGATCAACTTCAGTAACACACTTTCTTGTACCTAACTAAAAAGGAAATAAGGCTGATAATTCTTGATAAACTTTGATATTCAGTTGATAAGGATTTCAGTCAATTAGAGGCTGATCTCTCATCTCAATGGATAGTTAGGGTTTCTTGCTTTTCAACTTAAAATTTCAAATGGCCCACTATTGGGACAATTACCTTGCGAATGTTTATTCAAACTTCACCGATAACATGATTTTGTAGAAAAGGCAACTAAGTGCTCATTGTTGAAGAATAAAAAACTATATGTACGTTGAGAAAAGTGAAGGGGAGGAGCCATCATAAGTTATTCTTTGCTGGGAAAGGGGCACAATGTTAAAAGTTTGGGGACCGCTGCATTAAACAGACCATCAGTTCAAAATATACCAATAATTAGTAACTTTAATTGTATTTCCTTCAACACATTATACAGTCGAATACCGTTTTGGCAAAGCCCGTTACAACGAAAATCTCACTCTTACGAAGACTTTGGTAATCCCCAAATCAGATTACAATATGGAGATACAATATCGGTGCAGCGAAATTTCGTTACAGCGTAATGATTTCTCTGGTGCCTAGGACTTCGTTAACCCTTTGAAGCGCAACCATTTCCCACTGCTATCACAGCCAGCTGTGTCAAAAACGAACTCTAGATCTGTGGCACGCGATGAACGATTCATCGTCCGCCATGATGCTGGTAGTTAAATCGAGCGATGGCAACGGCTGCCCTTTTTTTCGGTTTTGGGCAGTCTGCACAGTTGTTCTTCTATATCAATGTATTTCCATCATATCCTTCCAGTTTTCACCAGATATCAGTGGTGTTTAATAATAATCCTAGCAATTTTACAAATAATCGACAATTTTTACGGTAAATGATGTTCTAAAAAGTAAAGGATTCTCGTGTAACTATGTCACCTTCCAGTATTTTTATAGAAGTCAAATTTATTCTTCGTGACTGACAACAGTCAAAACATCTGAGTTTTGTGTCCTCACGGTGAGGAAACCGAGCGCCAAAGGGTTAAAACGGGATTCGACGACTATACTTTTACAATACATAACATTGTAAACTTCTTGTGTTCTTCTTGCAACCAAGGTTCCCATCCATTTTAAAAATTCCATGAAGCAGGAACTCGTAATCCACGTTTCTTAATTCATTAAATTTGGATTTGACCTTCAACTGAATTGCTTGTTTTTCGAAAGTAAATTCTGTAGTCGAAAGGTTTCATAAGTCCATTATCACCGTTAGAAAGTTTTTTTTTTTTTTTAATAATAATATACTGTAAAAAGTTACTTTAAAAATGATTTAAGTCGAGATAGTTCCTCCGAAAACGAAAGTTGAAATGTTTGTGTATTCATATAATAGTGAAGGAAAATCCAATATCAGATAAATAAAAATATTGAGAAATCAGGAAATAAGGGTAGTCCAAGGCAAAATGAAAAAGCGCATACGTATAACATAAATGTGAAGTAAAGTCGTTCTCCATTTTTGAAAATGTTCGCTATTTACGTTAGTAAAATTTACAAATGATTTCACTGCATAACTTAACAAGTGCAAAAAAATAAAATAAAAACTACCGCTTGAAAATTAAACTTTATTTGCGTTAAGGCTGCTTTTCAAAAAAACAAAAGAAGAAGAAGAAGAAACATCCTCGCGGTCTTCGTGCACAAATTAAAATTAACTAATTGCGCCAGGGACTTGAAACTTCTTTCAGAATAACTGTTTATACGCTGCTCTACACTCTAAAATACATATGAAAAAAAAACTCTCTCTCTCGTTCCTTTCATAAAAATTCCAGAAAATATTCCTAAACATGGAATTGCATGCATAGAATTTCTTTTAAGTGACATTTTTTATTTTTCAGTACTTTCTCTGGAAGTTTCCTAACGGAAACATTTTTATGCTTTATTAAAATATTCATGTGAGCAGTACAGCTTCTGAAGAGACATCCTATAATTTCTCAAGTGCATGATATCAGGCGCGTAGACGGGAATTTTTTTTTTCTTTGGGGGGGGGGGGAATAAGAACTTATATGTGTATAAATAGACGGAATTTCATCACTAATCCAAAAATTTCTGGTGGGGGGGATATACCCCGATATCCCCCCCCCCTGGCTACGCCCCTGCATGATATAATCATTTTCATGTACCAAAATCACACGATTTTTCAAACTGAATAATTGAAAGAGTCTTAACTGATTAAACTTCTACTGATTAAACTTTTAAAAACTATAAGCTCAAATTCTAGAAATTTTGCTGTCATTCGCAAAAATTCGCAAACGCTATTTAATTTTCCTAGCCTTAAAGTATCCGTCAACGCTCGGAACAATTTTTGTAAGTTACAATTTAGATTTTTCTATAATTTTCAGGTAAATTGTAGAATAGAAAAAGAAAATTATCTCGAAAATTATTTATAACATCTTACATTTTAAAAAAATTGTTTTCTTTTTTATATAAATTTTCACTAAAATTTATCTAAACGTAACTGTACACACGGTTATACTGAATGAATCTTAATTTTTTACTTATACATGACAAAGATATTTGAAATGACGAAAAAACTACGGGAAATCTTAACATGGAAATAAAATGTACTCACTTAACCTGACTAAATATGCATATTTGTTTTTTCAACTTTACGGCCTGTTGCCAACAGAAAACCTCAAAATAGAAGCAAATAGTTACGTGAAAATAATATTTTATGTGATTTCGTAGACAATAATATTTTAAACATATACTGAAAATTTCATTAAAAATATTTATTAATATAAAAGTTATGGTGTTAATAGTGAAAAGAAAATGCAAAAAAATGAATTTAAAGTTCTTAACTGAAGATAGTTCACATCTGATGATATGTTTTCAAATGGTTATAAGAGTGCCACTGACAAGATTTTCGGGCCCCAAGGCAGGTATTTACGACACCCCCCTCCTTTCCTCAAATAAAAAAAATTATCCAGAAATTTTTTTAAACACTTAGTACACTTGAAATTTACCGTATGCCATATATGCAAAACCTTGTATCTGAAAAAAATTGCAAGTATTTTATCTGAATTATTTTAAAGTAATGTACATATAATTCTGAAATTCTTGCCTAATGTATTCAAGGAATCACTCAATACGATTAAATCTAGACTTCCTTAAATTTTGAGTACTTGCTTTTTGAAAACTAAAGCAGAGTTATAAAATTCGTAGCCAAATGAACAACGTAGAAAGAAAAACGTTACCAAACACCAGTGAGAGTTATTACGGGCCCCGGGACAACCGTCCCCCCTCTCGGCGGGCCTGGCTATAACGTTCCTTCCTATAAAGCCGTATATGAAGCCATAACTCCTGGCTATAACGCCATAAGATGAGAAAGAAATCGGGATTTTAGACATAGAAATCTATATCAAGATTTGCGAATACAGTAGAATCCCGTTTTGGCGAAGTCTGTTAACAGCGAAAGCCTCGTTATAGCGAAGACTTTGGTCACCCCCAAATCAGATTACACTATGCAGACGTAGTATCGGTACAACGAAATTTGACTAGAACGGAATGATTTCTCTGGTCTCTTGGACTTCGTTAAAACGGGATTTGACTGTAATTTTTTTATTCGTGATTTTTTGGACGAAATTCGATGTTTACGAAGTCGGAGGATACCCTAATTAAAGCGTAATAAATCTCAATTCCACACAGTACCTTAACATGACCAAGTAGGATGTAAAATTTTAACTGTTTATGCATAACTTTTTTAATGAATATGCATAATGGATACAGGTACCGATTTGCAGAGAAGGGGGGTACAGGGAAAAACCTTCATTTGGGGCCCTCTTACGAAAACTTTCTTATACAATACAAAGTATTTTCATATCGCACCCTACAAAGAAGGATGTTTTAACCATTTGAGGCGCAACCCTTTCCCAATGCTGAAAAAAGGGCAGCCGTTGCCATCGCTCGACTTAACTTCCAGCAAGATGGCGGACGATCGAAACATTCATCGCGTGCCACAGATCTAGACACCCTTTTTTGACGGCAGCTTCCTGTGCCACACAGCCATCTGCGTCAAAAAGGGGTCTCTAGATCTGTGGCACGCGATGAACGTTTCAATCGTCCGCCATCTTGCTGGTAGTTAAGTCGAGCGATGTCAACGGCTGCCCTTTTTTCAGCATTGGGCAATCTATCCAGCTGTTCTTGCATTTTTCAGCAGATGTCAGTGCTGTTCAAAATAATCGTGACCATTTGTTGTACGGGAAATGACGTGCTAAAAAGTAAAGGATTCTCGTGGAGCTATGTCAAACGCAATTATTTTTAAAGAAATCAAATCTATTCTTCGTGACTGGCAACAGTCAAAACGAGAGAGTTTCGTGTTCCCAGGGCGGGAACACTGCGCGTTAAAGGGTTAATCAATACTTATGAGACTGAACAAAGAGCTCTCACCTACAACATTGTATCCGGTTCTTTCTCTGATCTTAGCCCTCGCGCTCAGCACCTCTCCATTCATTTCCATCATCATCCCGGAATTGCGAGGGTTTCGGACGTTGAGGCGAAGGGCGGCCGGACCTATCGTGGTCAAGCACCCGAATGAAGCGGAATCAAATCACCGCACGGCGATTTCTGCATGCCCAGTGTTGATGTTTGATTTCGTTCCGCACCAGGGAAACAGAACTCGGAACAGACTTGGACAGAAATTTCAAGCTCCCAGCGTTTCACAAAAACAATACCCCCCCCTCCCTCCCACCCACCCACTACCGCAGCGTTAAAAGTTTTCTGGAGCTCCCCTCCCCCCTCCCCACCTCATTTGCTGAAACGATTTATTGGTAATTCGTGTAAAATATCTAAATAAATAAATAGACAGAAAATAGTTTTAAATGCTAGAGTTAACATTTAAATTTGAAATGCGCATTTTTATCAGAATAAATTTGCTGAGTACTTTTTAACACTTTCCAACAAGGTTGAAAAGTGTTTATGATTTCGGTTTTCTGTCTGTCCATCCGTCCGTGCTCTAACTCGCGTAAATATGCATCGATTTGTACGAAATTTAAATATGTTATTCTTATGTACAGTACCATATACCCTATTGAAAATGGTCTATGTAGCAATTATAGTTTTTCTACAGGAGCACTCAAAAATATTCCCAATACATTGCCCTCTATGGGAAGTTTTTATTTAAATCGTATCATCCTTACTATAGTTGCGCTGATCCCTGAATTCAAGATAAAACTGTTCCGCCATTACTGCCAAAACGTTGCAATGTCAAGGACAAAAAACCTAATAATTTCTACACCGTTTGTACGATCCGTTTGAAAATTTTCATAATTATGTATAAAAATAAAGAAAACAATCTACGCTACTCTAAAAATCTGAAAATCCACCCGTTCCCTCATTTTTATGCGTTTTTTCGCTATTTTCAGCAACATTTCATTTCCGACAGTCAAAAAAGTTAATCATTTGAGTAACAAAGTTAGCTATTGCAAATGACAATGACTTCATTTTGACGTCATACTTAACAGCTTTTTCCAGATTTATAAGTTTATTTATTTATTTCTTTTACTTTTTAATAAAATGATTTCCACCGGATGTTCACAGCAAAACGAAATCTTTCGAATACGAAGAGTTTCCGCACGTTACCAGAAATTCGATTTGGGTATCTTATCTTATCTTATCTTATCTTATCTTATCTTATATATAATAAAATCCGAGAGTAAACATTGTATGTAGCTAGGTTTGTAGGTAGGTTTGTGACCTCCGATCTTCTTGCGCGCGTCTCTCGATCGCATTGCGCCGAGACGGTTGGTCGCAGACCTACCGAATTTTGCATACGGCTTCACTAGGACAGATACTAACACGCCTCGGAGCGATTTTTTCGAAATTTGAATTAGAAAATGTTTTATTTTATGTTTTGTCCGATTTTTAGCGATTTTTCTTGTATAATACGTAATAACGCCGCTCATTGCACTCGCAATAAAACGATATTTGCATCATCGAATAGAGGAGAAAATTTTCTTTCGAAAACAGTTTGTTCGGACTGTGTAACATAATTTTCAGATTTTTGGGAATTTTTCAAATAAAAGTAAATTTGACGCTGACTGTCGTAAAATATTTTTAAAATTGCTGCATCTTGAATTCTATCCGTCATAACTTTTTTATATTTTGTCAAATGACGGAGCATACATTTCGCCCTCTTTTAAAAGAAAAACCAGAGGAAAATATAAATTAGAAGATTTTTTACGAATTTTTAAGTAAAAGAAGGATTTTCATTTCAATAGTAGCAGCTTAAAATTTTCGGTATGATATCTTGCGTTTTGGTTGTCTTGGAGACAGTAACAATTATTAAAATTGCCAGTTGAAAAAATAAATAAATAAAATTACTTTAAAATAACTGAGTTTTCGCATGTGAAAAGTGCGTGATTTTTATGTCATAAGTTTAAAACCTCTTTCGAAACTCAATCAGAATAACGGACTCACAAGCAAAACATACGCCACGCATGTGAAATAATTCTATATTTTACTTAACGTTTCCAGAAAAATAATTGAATGCTGTTTTTTGACAAGTGAATTATCCAGCATTATTTACAATTGAGATTTTAAACGGGTCACGTTTTCGAATAGCAGGAAATATATTGCGGTGTTAAACAGGGCCTGATTATGACCAACAGGCGGCCCCGGGCATTCTTGAATTTAGGGGCCACCGTCTATAAAATTTGTTTTATTTTTCATATTTTTTTTTTTTATAAAAAAAGAACAACATTTTAATTTGTTGGCCATTTCGAGCCGGGGGCCCCTGGGCAAAGTCATTTGCCCGTGCGATAATAGGGCCCTGGTGCTAAATACGCCAATCTGACAATAATTAAGCATACAAATGTATGGAGAGCTGTTTTAGTAGCAACCATAAAGTGAAATGATTATCTTTTATGCTAATGCGTAAATTTTAAAGAATCACCAAAGAGTAAAAGACTATGGCAAATATCTAAACCGTTTCTTTAAATTAAGCATTAACGGTTGCAAAACGAAAATATATTGTATTGGTATCAGTAAAAGATAGTATAAGTAATAGTAAGTAGATATGCTAAGGCAATATTGATCAAAGCACAATATATCGCATTAATAAATATTTCGTGAAACTAAGCCTTCTACTCATTCTTCAACAACCGTCTTACATCACAGCTAACAAAATATTAAGTAAGTCTACGTCGCGTTAATATATCCCGCGGTAGTTTCAACAAAAAAGACTGCAACAGAACTTTCTTTTTTCTTGGAGATTCTGTTTTCTCACAAGAGTTATGATCACATTTTTTAGGAAAATGTTCTCTTCTTGCCTTGGGAAGAGCGGGTACACAACTATTTAACTATAAAATAAAACGGTTCTCCACATCATGTAGTATCTAAGGTATTAATGGCATAACTTAAATCTAAAAAAGAGCATGATGCAGAAATGAGACATTTTGAATATTAGGAATTTTCACTGCGAACCGTCAAGCTTTTCTTTTCTAATTGCGAATGACACCGACATAGTTTTTTGCGTCTTAATATTAACAATGGTCTCAGGTCAGTACTTATACTAACTTTACAAATAACTAATGAATAACTTTACGCCAAGAGTCAAATCATTTTGCTTATTTTTAGATCCCAAATCACTGGAATCAATTCGAACTATACATGTAAGAAAAAGTTTCGTTCCCTACCGTGCGGAGAACGGGTACGCAGCTAGTATATAATAAAATCCGAGAGTAAACATTGTATGTAGCTAGGTTTGTAGGTAGGTTTGTGGCCACCAATCTTTTTGCGCCCGTCGCTCGATCGCATTGCGACGAGACGGTTGGTCGCAGACCTACCGAATTTTGCATACGGCTTCACTAGGATAGATCCTAACACGCCTCGGAGCGATTTTTTCGAAATTCGAATTAGAAAAGGTTTTATTTTATGTTTTGTCCGATTTTTAGCGATTTTTCTTGCATAATACGTAATAACACCGGTCATAGCACTTGCAGTAAAACGATGTTTGCATCATCGGACAGAGGAGAAAATTTTCTTTCGAAAACAGTTTGTTTTGACTATGTAACATATTTTGCCGATTTTTGGGGAATTTTTAAAAATAATTTCTCTTTTGACGAAGTTTGCGTAAAATAATTTTAAAACCGTTGCATCTTTAATTCTATCCGTCATAACTTTTTTATATTGTGGCTAAAGACGGAGCATACAATTCGCCCACTTTTAAAAGAAGAACGGAGGAAAAATATAAATTAGGAGATTTTTTACGAATTTTTATGTAAAGAAGGATTTTTATTTAAAAAAAAAGCTGCTTCAAGATTTCGGTATGATATCTTCCGCTATGGTTGTCTTGGGAACAGTAACAATGAATAAAATTGCCAGTTGAAAAAAATAAATAAAATTACTTTAAAATAACTGAATTTTCGCATGCGAAATCTACATCATTTTCGTGTAACGAGTTTAAAACCCCTTTCGAAACTCAATCAGAATAATGGAGTCACACGCACCTACGAAATAATTCCATGTTTTATATTACGTTGCCAGAAAAAGAAATGAATGCTGTTTTTTAAACAATGAATTACCCAGCATTATTTTCGATTGAGTTTTTAAACGGGACACATTTTCGAATTGCAAGAAATATTTTGCGGAGCTAAATACGTCAATCTGACAAGAATTGTGCATAAAAATGTATGGAAAGCTGTTTTAATGGCAACGATAAAGTGAAACGATTATCGTTTATGCTAATACGTAAATTGCAAAGAATCGCCAAACAATAAAAGACTACATTCGTAGCAAATATCTAAACCGTTTCTTTAAATTAAGTAAAGATGGAAAAACGAAAATATATTGGTATCAGTAAAAGAAAGTATAAGTAATAGTAGATATGCTAGGGCAATATTGATCAAAGCACAATATACTGCATTAATAAATACTTCGTGAAACTATTCGTTTCTATTTGTTTTTCAACAGCCGTCTTACATCACAGCTAACTAAACATTAAATAATTTTAAGTCGCGTTAATATATCCCGCGGTAGTTTCCACAGAAAACACAGTATCTGAACTTTTTTTTTCTTGGAGATTCTGTTTTGTCACAAGTAGTTATGGTCACATTTTAGGAAAATTTTCTCCTCTTGCTTTGCGAAGAGCGGGTACACAACTATTTAATTATAAAATAAAACGGTTCTCCACATCATGTAGTATCTAAGGTATTAATGGCATAACTTAAATCTAAAAAAGAGTATGATGCAGAAATGAGACATTTTGAAAATTAGGAATTTTCACTGCAAACCGTAACGCTTTTTTCTTTTCTGATCGTGAATGACACCGACACAGTTTTTTCCGTCATGATATTAACAATGGTCACAGGTCAGTACTTATACTAACTTTACGAATAACTAATGAGTAGTTTTACGCCAAGAGTCAAGTCATTTTGTTTATTTTTAGATTCCAAACCATTGGAATCAATTCGAATTATACATGTAAGAAATATTTTCGTTCCCTGCCGTGCGGAGAACGGGCACGCAGCTAGTATATAATAAAAACTGAATACGAAAGTATTTATTTTAGGTGGACGAAGATGAAATATATTGAGTGCAGACATGCTTTCATTAAATGTTTTTTTTTTTTTTTTTTTTTTTTTTTTTCGAGGACCCGTTACAATTGCTTCACAACGGTCTTTGACTTCTAGTTTTAGACATATTCTGTTACTTGAAATGAAACAAAATTTATTAGATTTTAGCGCGTGGAAAATTAATTTTAGACTGCTAACCCTTCAAAGAATAAATTTCTCACTCTCCGTGTTCGTCCGTATGTTATATAAAGTGGATATTTATATTTATAACTTACCGACAAGTTTGAGTGGTGTTTATGATTTCGGTTTGTTTGTCCGTTCTGTTGTCCACCCCTCCAGTGTTCTAACTGCCGTAAATATGCATCGATATGTGCGAAAATTTATGTTTTTTCTATGTACAGTACCATGTATCCAGTGACGTAGCCAAGGGGGGGTTGAGGGGGTCACCCCATCCCCCATGAGCAATTTTTTGTCATACAAAATGTGTATTCTTTACTCACTTCTCACACACGCCTATACATATATGTGAGTTACACCAGTCATAACCCCCTCCCCCTCATGAAAAATTTCTGGCTACGCCACTGCATGTACCCTATTGAAAATGGTGTAAGTAGCATTTATAGTTCTTTTATAGGAGAAAAAAAAATCCAATACGTATCACATGTATCGAAAACGTATTTTAGTGATATTCTGTTTTTTGAAAGGAAACAAAGTTGGCATACCATATTATTAAGGCTCTCAGAATAATGCTGTCAATTGAAAATATTGTCAGTATTATTAATAGTTCTTCTACAGGAACACTGAAAAGAATTCCAATACATTACCATCTGTAGCATTTGAGGGATACTAATACATTTCGAGCACAAGACAATGAGTATAAAATTTTTATATTCTTCAGTTAAACGATGACAAAAAAAAAAATTATTCTCTATTACAGGGTCTTATGAAACTGCATTTATAGTGATAATACAACATTATCTTATCTCTGAAATCTCGCCAGATTGAAATAAAATACACCGCCAAACATGGTTTTATAAAACCGATGTGTTGGAAAGTGTTTTATAATCGATGCGTTTGGCATGATTTATCTTTATTGTTTTACTTTCCAAACATGTATAGTGTAAGCAAAATAATGTATGTATGGGAAAATTCGACTTTGAAATTATGATGTATTTACACGTTTTGAGGACTTCGGAATTCATTTATGCTGTTTTTACGAGATGTGTGTTTGCTAGAGAAGAGTTCAGAATTATTTTTTAAAGCCCGAGCCCGAAATTTCAGTTAAAAGTCAATCACTTCATTGATAGAATATCATAATTTTTTCCATTTGTACACATTAAAGACAAATATAACAGCAAACTCCTGATGCACTTTCTAATTCTTCATATTCAAGTTGATCAAATAATAATAATTAGTTTCCCATGAATCACTTTTTAAAATCTGTTTACAAGGAGTATGTTCAATAAAGAAAAAATTTCAAACGAACCCGAGCCCGAACACAGTAGTGAGTAACGGAGCCCGAGACTGGTTCAGGCCCGTGCTCGGGCTGAGACCGTTTCATCTGTAGTGTGTGCATGCTTGTATGTGTGTTTATGTACATGTAAGAGCTCCTAAACGGTGCATTCGATTGAGCTCAAACTTGGTATATATATTAAAGACAGCCATTGCACGGCAGGCATTAATTTTGGTGGGTATAGGACTTAAAGTTGTTCTTTTTTTTACAGGGCTACAAAAAATAATTCGTTATGGCTAAGAAACGAAAATTCTTGAAAATACACTAAAAGTGCACTCGATTGACTGCAAATTGGGTATGTATGTTATGTCACGATCCAAAGTTGAGCAAGAACTAACATTCAAATAACAACTCACAACGAGAACTAACTCAGTTAGTTGGAAGATAAATGACAATTAAACTAATAATTTTAATTGTAAGGTTCAACTATGCTTAACTAAATTAGTTTTAGTTGAACAGAAAACTAAAACTAATTTTTGGAGCCAACTTAGTTGAACCTTCAACTAAAACTAATAGTTTTAGTTGAAAGGTCCGACTAACTCGACTCCACTAAATTTGTTTTAATTGAACAGAAAGCCAAAACTAATTTAGTTGAACCGAGTTAGTTGGTCCTGCAACTAACAACTATTAGTTTTAGTTGTAGTTTTCGAATAACAACTAACTGTAATCTATCTATTCTTAGGGTCAGAGTTGGACATCATTATGTAAAATACTAGAAGCCAAAGCCCATTGTGTAGGTTATGAAAACGGGCGCTAGAAAAAGCATTCGACAAAAATAGGTCTACCTCTATATATTTAATCTTTGTCCACTTAAAATAAATAATTTCATATTTATTTTTTATTATATACTGAAATTAGAATTGCATTTTTTTTCTAAACACATGTGAAAAATTTTCCAATTCGAAAGATTTCGTATATCTAGGAACAGCCAATCTTATATCAATGTTTCATACAGAGGAAATCGTTTTCTTTTTTTGGGTAAAAAAGTTAAACTGGGTAATCTAGAAAAACTATTTTAAACGAAATGGAATTGCAATTTGCCTTTCAAAGCCTGATAACCGTGACTTCAGTGGGACGACAAATTTTCCCAAGCAAATGATTAACTTCTTTTACTCTTCGAAATAAAATGGAACTGAAAAGAGCGAAAAATCGCTTGAAAATTGGGGAACGGATGGATTGTCAGATTTTTGAAGTAGCGCAGATTATTTTCTTATACATAATTATGAAAAATGTCAAGCAGATCGTACAAACGGTGTAGATTTTATAACGTTTTTGTGCTTAATTTTTAAATTTTTTTGGGGTAATGGTAGTAAAATTTTTATTTTGGATGGGTTCAACCGGAAGTGTTACAGTGTCAGTGAGCCAGGGATCAGCGAGAGTAGGATTAGTTGACATTCTGAGCATTGTTAAAACTGTGGTATTCAATGGACTGTTATTTAGAGAATTACTGTTTGTGAATTGTGCTGTGCAGATTGTTCAACGACCATTGTGGAAGCAATAAAATTTTAAATTTTGTCCTGACTTCCGGAATAATTCCTAAAACTTACCAGACACCCATTAGCTCTCGCGCTATTCAGAAACGGAAGAACACCAGAATTTACAACAATGTACATTTCATGTTTAGAAATTTTTGATAATGTCTATATAAATAAAATCAGACTTTCGTATGCACATTACTTGTAGTCCAAAAATTTCCGCTTCAATCCGTTCAATCCGTGTCCTTCAGGGCGAGGACACCACGCGTTAAAGGGTTAATTTATCCCTAAAAAAGTCAGTATGTTGATATTGTTCATGAAATCCGCCTACTCCGAATCAACACTAACCCGAACAGTGTTCTGTCCCAGTTATCCCTTTGAGGCGCAACCCTTTCCCAATGCTGAAAAAGGGGCAGCCGTTGCCATCGCTCGACTTAGCTACCAGCATGATGGCGGATGATCGAAACGACAGCTGGCTGTGCGGAACAGCCAGCTGCGTCAAAAAAAGGGTCTCTAAATCTGTGGCACGCGATGAACGTTTCGATCGTCCGCCATCTTGCTGGTAGTTAAGTCGAGCGATGGCAACGGCTGCCCTTTTTTCAGCATTGGGCAATCTATCTAGCTGTTCTCGCATTCTTCCATTTTTCAGCAGATGTCAGTGCTGTTAAAAATAATCGTGACAATTTTGTATACGGGAAATGGCGTGCTAAAAAGTAAAGGATTCTCGTGGAGCTATGTCACCCGCAACTCTTTTATAGAAATCAAATCTATTCTTCGTGACTGGCAACAGTCAAAACGTCAGAGTTTGGTGTTCCCAGAGCGGGGACACTGCGCGTTAAAGGGTTAACTCGGAATAATAGCGGGACTCTGCTGCATTCAAAGTCGCGTAGCAATGTGGGGTCAAAAACGTTGTTTCTCTATAGGCAGGTTCATTATTAGGTACATTTTTTTGTGAAGTGGTTATAAATTATAACCACTTCACAAAAAGATATTTTCGTATTTTTTTAATAAGAAAGATATTATTGCAACGCTCATGTTTTCATTATAACATTCCACTCCATATTAATCTAATAAACGGGACTCTCTGTTATTTTTTACTGCACCAGTATTTATGATTCTTGGATATATAATTAGGCTATTTTTTCTTATGTTTGAATAATAGTTTTCTTGTTTTCTTATATCTCATCTATGTTCCTTTGAGTTTCTCATTATCTTCTTTTCCCTGTTTTTGCAGAATAAGTTGAATTTAGTGCCGCATATATCTGTGAATGTTTTACTTTATGTATTGCAGTATTTGCGGGTCTATATAAGTTATGTATTTCAATTTAAAATAATTTTGACATTATTTTCAGCATAAACTACTAAATCTTTGTTTAATAAAATGGTATATTCAAAACTCTAGGGGTAAATGTAAGGGATGGTAGGGAAAACTAAGACGGTCAGAATCACACATCAATGTGTGATTGGACAAGTCGTCCTTCTGTACCCGTTATTAAATCTCTAAATCCCACTATAATAAATTCCCAAGCAAAAAAATTATTTTTCTTCGAAACGGCGTTTTTTTTCAAGTTAAATAACTTATATGTGATAAAAAATTGTGAAAAGGTTATTATTTTTTTTTTCAATGGTAATACCATGATTTCAAAACTCTTCTAAACATTAAAAATGAAACAAAAAAAAATATTTTGTATCCAGTGAAAAGGCATTCATTTTCATACATATAAATGGCAATTATTATTTTTTTTTCTTCATATTATAAATATTATTAAAATAGTAGAAAAACTTACAATTTGACACACATGTTTACTTTGTTGACTTCATCCATGTTGCTTCTAGAATTATATTTCATCCATTAACGCTGGCAACTCTGGACCCAAACTTTTATTATTATTATTTAAAGTTACAATTAATGGTTTTATAAGACTTCAAGATTACATTTTGAAAGATTTTCCCCGTAAAAAAAACGCGCAGTGTTCACGCTCTGGGAACACCAAACTTTGACGTTTCGACTGTTGCCAGTCACGAAGAATAGATTTGATTTCTATAAAAATAGTTGCGGGTGGCATAGCTCCACGAGAATCCTTTACCTTTTTAGCACGTCATTTCCCGTAGAAAAAAAAAATTGTCACAATTCTTTTTAACAGCACTGACATCTGCTGAAAAATGGAAGAATGCGAGAATAGCTGGATAGATTGCCCAATGCTGAAAAAAGTGCAGCCGTTGCCCTCGCTCGACTTAACTACCAGCAAGATGGCGGACGATCGAAACGTTCATCGCGTGCCACAGATCTAGAGACCCTTTTTTTTACGACAGCTGGCTGTGCACGGTACAGCTAGCTGTCGTTAAAAAAAGGGGTCTCTAGATCTGTGGCACGCGATGAACGTTTTCGTCCGCCATCTTGCTGGTAGTTAAGTCGAGCGATGGCAACGGCTGCCCTTTATTCAGCATTGAGAAAGGGTTGCGCCTCAAAGGGTTAAAGGACGGTAGCATATATGCTACCATGAGCATAAGAGAGTTAAAAATAGCAAAAATTTGCTAAATCAAGGAACAGAGGGATTTTTAGGTATTTAAAGCATTGCATATTTCCTTTTTCTGTAATTTTTATAAAATTATGAAATATTGTCAAGCCAATCTCCCAAAAGATGTGCACTTTATTACGTTTTTTAAATATAACTTTTACAATTTTACTCGAATAATGGCTTTAAAGGTTTGTTTTGGAGTGATAAGAACTGGAAGTGTTCCAGAGTCAGTGAATCAGTGATCAACGTATCTGTATAGGGTGTCTCAAAATCGCAGACCTAGACTTTTACTCCATAAAAATCGATCATAGACATGTGCAACAAAATACAAAGTTACGTAAAAAAGGGTACAGGAGTTTATGGTATCGATTAAAATTTTCAAGAGATTAAATTTAAATACAAAATTTATACTGCCATCGTACTAAAAGAAAATTGTCAATTAGCAAAATGTGTCCCATACATTTATTAAGTGATGGACAAAATTTCAGCTTCTCATTATAAAAAGTCTCAGATTTTTAACAATGTTGGTAAGGGGCTATACAATTACAATAATAACAAAAGTATTATGTATTTATGCAATCACTACTTTTTTCGTAATTTGTGTACAGCTCCTGAAATGCGATCCTCCGATGTAAATTTCTTTCTTATCTAGAGCCATTGAAAAATAGTTTAAGTCAACATATATTTATTTTCATATCTGCGGTCTCTTTTTTGATGAGAAGGTAAAATTTCGTACATCACCTAATTAATTTGTGGTGGGATTTTTTTTTTTTTTTTTTTGGTATTGGGCTACTTAAAAATTTAAATTTTGAATTATCTCAAATGTAATTCCTTGATAAGTATAACCATTAACATAAAGCACATTGTGGAGGCATTACAACGGACGCTTATATTTAATACGTAACATATATTTAATTTTCGTACACATAAAATAATTAATTTCATATTCAATTTTTATTATGTATCGAAATTGAAATTTTTTTTAAAAAACGACCGAAAACTTTTAGCATTCAAAAGATTTCGCTGAAATCGCAATTTTCCCTTCAAAGCCTGATAACCGTGACGTCATTATCACTTGCGACACATAATTTTGTCACGCAAATTATTACCTTTTATTATTCTTAGAAATAAAATATAACTGAAAATAGCGAAAAATCACTTGAAAATTAGGGAACGGGTGAATTTTGATAATTAACGTAGCGCAATTATTTTCTTTATTTTTATACATAATTATGAAAATTTTCAAGCGGATCGTACAAACGGTGAAAATTTTATTACGTTTTTGTGCTTAACTTTTTAATCTTTTTGGAGTAATGGTGGTAAGATTTATCTTGGAGTGGTTGCGCCAGGAACGTAGCCAGGGGGTGAGCCATTGGGGCCTGGGCACCCCCCGAAATTTTGAATTTCTGTTAATTGGATGCCAGTAACTCAAGCACTTTTGTGAGAAATTCTACGTTTTTCACTTTTTGGTCATCACCCGAAATTCTTTCCTCGCTCCGTCCCTGGGTTGCCCGGAATTGTTAGTGACTCAGCGTAACTATGACGTGCTAAAAAGTAAAGGATTCCCGTGGAGCTCTGTCACCCGCAACTATTTTTATAGAAATCAAATCTATTCTTCGTGACTGGCAACAGTCAAAACGTCAGAGTTTGGTGTTCCCAGAGCGGAAACACTGCATTTTAAAGGGTTAAGTGGTTTTTGGACACCCTGTATATTAGGATTGCTAGCATAATGAGACTGAGCAAATCTCCCACCTACCTGGAACATTGTATCCAGTTCTCTCTCTCATCTTAGTCCGCACATCTCCTTCCTCCATCTCCATCATTCGCGAATTATAAGGGTGGGGGGATCGGACGTTGAGGGTGGGGGAGGGTTGACCGGACCTGTCGTGGTCATACATTCAAAATGAGGATCGAATTCTAGCGCCACGGGAGAGCACTTTTCTCAGTTTCACTCCGATGTTGTTGACGATTGCATCCGCTCGGCACCGGAGAAAAACAGAAAACGATTGGCGAGGAAATTTGAGCGCCAAGTCTGGAGGCCAAAGGGGAGATGCGGGATTTACGGATGCTCCAGTAACCTGCTTTGTTCTTTGTTCAACAAGTCTTTGGGAGCACGAGGAGGAGATGAATTATTGCAGCGAGGAAAGATACATCATAGGGAAGAGATAGAAATCAACCAAGATGACGAAATCATGCGATTTTTGCAGCGCCTGATCATACTTAGATGGGGCCCCCGGGCACTAGGTTACTTCGGGGCCCCTTTTACTATCACAAGTATTTTAACCCATTTAGCGCCAAAGCTCCCGTTACGGGACCATCTATTATTTATTTTTACTTCCTTGTACGTAGTATAAGGAAGTAATGTGATCCCGAAAAATTTTGGGGGCCAAATTTCGACAAAAAAACCGATTTTGACTACCTCTAAATTTAATTTTAAAATTTTTTTCGATGCATCCTATCGTAGGCTAGCATGCACGATCATATTAAAGCGTCTGCAACTCATTTTGACCAGCGGCGAGTCTGCTGTGGCCAGTTTTTCCATGCCGTCTGTACGTACGTACGTATGTATGTACGTACGTACGTACGTATGTATGTAACTCGCATATCTCAAAAACTATTGGTCGTAGAATGTTGAGATTTGATATTTAGGATTGTTCTATGATCTAGTTGTGCACCTCCCCTTTTGGTGGCAATCGAATGGATAGTTTATGTACAGGACATATATAAGAATGTTGTAACATCTAGTTGTGTATCTCGATTTTTGGTTCCAATCTACTGGAGAGTTTATTTACAGGACCACCGAAAAGAATTTCAGTACCTTAATGTCTATGGACATCTTCAATATAATACAACTGTAGACAGTTATTGTTTGGTACATACCTAAAATCTCGCCGTCTGTCCTCGACCTTGGCGAGTTTTGGCGAAATATCGCCAAATTTGGCGATAGTCAGTCATTTGGTCCATGCCCAAAGTATCGCCATTTGTCATCGTTCTTGGCGAGTTTTGGCGAAATATCGCCAAATTTGGCGATAATCTGTCATTGTTTGGTTTATGCTTAAAATCTCGCCAAATGTCGTCGACATTGACGAGTTTCGCCGAAATATCGCCAAATTTGGCGCCAAAAATTATTTCCTATTTTGTATAACTCTAAAACTTTAACCCGTAGATTTTTTAACTTTGTATTTAGAACTATTGTAATACCTAACTGTTTTCAATATCTTTTTTGACAGCAATCGACTGAGAATTTATTTACATGGTGAGCCAAATGACTTTGAATACATTGAGGTGTATAGATGCATTCAACTCAGGGCTGGGGAGTAGCGCGCTACTTGTAGCGAAACTACAGTAGCCGCTACTTTTTTTTGTAGTTTGTAGTGTAGCGCGCTACTTTTTTAAAAAAGTAGTGTAGCGTGTAGCGCGCTACAAAAAAACAGTAGTTTGTAGCGAATTTTGGAAGCTACTTTTGCCGTGTCATCATTTCCGGCGATTGATCCGTGCAATTTCTCTCTCTTCTGACTCCAAGCATAACTGAAACTGATGCTTGAAAGACACCCAATCTCTCCCCCGGCCCCCTCCCCTTCCAGGGGGCACACGACGGGGGGGGGGGTTTGCTTTGCCTGAAGCGGAAGCCTGACATTGTGCATCTTTTTTCTTTTTATCGTTCTCAGTATTATTTGTAGAATCACCAATCTGCCATAAAGAGGACAAAAAAGGAAGGAAAGAGTGGTCCAAAGTTGAACAGAGGTTATTTTGATGGGGCCTCGAGAGTCTCATTATCACACAGGCGTGTGGGCCCGTGAGCCCCTGAAAAATAAAGGCCTCGCAAATCTCTCCATTTATTGTATATTAAATTTATATATGCTGCAATAATAATTTTTATTAAGCTAAATTTCCTTTATCTATATCATAATTGTGTAACAATAAAAAGGCTTCGAGACTTATTTTCTGTTCTTCTTTCTAACACAATGATAATGGTTTCTAAGACTAGATCAATAAAATAGAAATTAAAGGCGTTATTGAAAATTTATGGCCCTATGTACTTATCACAAAATATCCATTAGTTAGCAATTTTAAATATTATGATGAAGAAAAGAAAATTTTCTGGCAGGTGGAACTCAGCGCACACATACGCTAATAATACAAATGGATTAAAAAAATATTAAAATTAATTTTAAATGCATAGTCTTGTTCTAAATGAGTATAAATACATGGGTAATTTTTAATTTAATTTTAGAATTATTTTGAAATGCTTTATTTTTATGCTGGGAAAATAGAAAACAATCACAAATAAGTTAAAATGTCTGTAATAGTATAGGGGCCCAAAACAACCTTTTTTTTTTTTTGCCCCGAGGCCCCTTCTATGTCTGATCAGGGTCTGCATATTTTTGACTGCTATTGCGTGTTTGCAACATAAATCAACATAAAAATGAGTATTTTTTGCTTTCGAAAAGGAATTTTACATATCTGTAAATTGTATGCTTTTGTAACATCATTAAGGGCCGACGTCCAGTTAAGTGCGTTTCAGTACGCTATAATGGGAACCCAATGTATTTTTCAGAATCTTGAAGACGCACTGCGGAGAAAAGTGTCTCCACTGAGCGGTGGGCGTGCTTTTGTGGTTTCATGCGTTATCTTTTGGCGGTGGTCATTAAAAGTCAATAAATTCTTCGACCCTGCACTGTATCCCCCCTTGTACAATGCCTTGACCATTAAAAAAAAAAAACCCGCTGCGTCCGGAAAAAGACGCAAGTGGACCTCGGCCTTAATTTTCTTTGATCTTTTTTTTTTATTATTGCACCCATAAATACAGTGTAGTGTCCACTTGCCAGGATGATTGCCAATCATTCAGTGTCCAGTATTCCGTGAACTTCCTTTTAGGCGATATCCTTTCAAATCTGACATGATATATAGTCAGTCCTCGCAATTAGCGAGCCCCCCCCCCCCATCCTCTCACTCACCATCTACGGTAAACTACGAAGCGTGAGAAAAACTTACGGTTTTCTCACAGGAATTTTCTTGAAAGCATCGAGACCGCTTCTGGAAGAGTCACCGACATTTTTAATTTTCTCTTTGCCTCCTCCTTATGATCGATGCATTGAACAACAATTTTATTTATGCTTAGTTTTACTAAGTTTATTTATATTAAGGTTTGGTCATTTTTTGACGTTACAGTGCACTTTTTTGAGTTTGGGCACAATTTATTATCCTTGTGTCCTGGTGGTGTGTTCAACTTCCACAAGAGTAATGACAGTTCTGCAGTATTGTAGCTTTTCAAACATTAATTAATCACGTGATTATGTTCTACAACTCGGAATGTTTTTTGTCTCAAAGAAGTGTAAAAACTGATTAGTACATTTTTCGTGGAACCTGAAACTGAAAAAAAGAAAGTAAATATGTAGAAATTGTACACATTTTTTTTTTTTTTTTTTTTGACGAATTGATAACCTTATCTTTTTTGAGTTTGTTGAAAAGGGACAAAAGGTATAAGCATATGCATCCAAGATATTATTTCAGGGGCTAAAAATATTGCTGACCTCGGTTACAGTGTTCTTCGTTTGTAGTGACAGTTTTCAGATCCGGTCCTAAGGTAGAGCGAACGGTGCGACCGCACCGGGCGCCATCTCTACCAAGGCTGTTCAGAATAATATAGCACTGTGGATGTCGGAAATGGTTTCATTTACCTGTTAATAATTGTTTAATAATAAATCTTTTAGTCAATGTACAGTAGTAATCAATCATGTTAATAGTGAATTTTAGTGAACTTTCTGTGAAAAAATAAATTATTAACAGGTACTCGAGGACGACTTATCAAACCCTACATTGTTACGTGATTCATAACCGTCTTATTTACCTTTACCACTCTTTAACTTTATGCCAATGAGTTTCAGAGCACCATGCATATTTGACAGTCCGTATATTATTGAAGTTGAAAGCCTCATTTTAACCCCTGAAAGCTTTTATAGCTAAATGTGTGGCGTAGCTAGGTGCAAGAGCTGATCTAGGGTACGTGGAGCCTCCCTGCAAACGTAAAGAACGTGTTATGCTCCAGATTACGTTTTCCTTAGTTTTTTAGTTCGAATATGGCGCTCCGATGCCTTGCTTACCGTGTCGGGCCGTCCCTGGCTACAGGGGAGCAAGGAAGGTCAACTGTACCCGGGCGCAGCATCGGCCAAGGGGCACTAAATGGTATATGAAAGCTACCTAGTTGCATTTTTAAAAAATAGGAGGGGGCGCAAAATCTTCAGTTGTCAGGTGGAAACGAGATTTAGTCATTTGCTGTGGGACAGAGAAACTGTTCTCTCAGTTTGTTTCCATCCCTGATTCAAACTATTCTGGATTGAGGAGGAGAGGAAGACCGAAGCCAAAAAAATGGATGGAGGAATACCTCCAAAATATGTTTCCAACAACTTCAGATATCAGTATCGAGGATCAGCCCATGAATTATGACTTTTCTGGTTTTTTTAATTTCTCTTTCGCACGCACTCGAAATAGTTACGAGGAAGAACTTACAAGGTTCTTGTCAGAGCCAATTAAACCCGTATCTTCCCTTTCGGCGTACACGTATATGAAAGAAGCCTTCAAAAAAACTAACACTGGCGTGCCGTCCAGTGCATCTGTACAAAGATTGTTTTCGATTGCATTGGACGTATTTTCTCCTCGACGATCATGTTTGGCGGATAACAATTTTGAGATCCAGCTCTTGTTAAAATTTAATAAACATGTTTTTGAATAAATTTATGTAGTTTTTATTTTATACTAGAGGCATGGCAGTCTTCCATGAATATGTTGAAATTCTGCTTTCTTTCGTTAAAATTTTAAAGTGTCTATTATATTTAAATTATTAGGTTTTTTGTGTAATAATTTTCAGAATTTAATACGAAAATATGAGAATTTCTATTAATAATTAATAGTTTGTAAAATCCTTAGAGACTTATCTCTCTCTTAGCCTTAAAATAACAATATAATTCTATAAAATTCTTTTATACCTAACACAAAGAAAAAGTTGTGTTGATGATAATAACTTTTAAAATTTCTTTAACATATATAGAGGATTTTTTTAATGCAATGTTTTAAATAGATATATCATGAATTTAATTAGTAATTGTTTTCATTATTTTATAATATGCATATCATATGTGATGTTTTCAATTAAAACAATTATACAATATTACATGGTTCACACGGGTCATTCGTCATAAATCACTAATTTGGTAAGTCATGAAAAAAGGCCTTTATACTCATCATGAAAGGGGTCTCAAAACGGGCCTTTTTTTCCCGTTCAGACATCCATTTTATTATTATATTTTTAAAAACTTTTTTAGTTCTCATGATTTTTCTCATGCTTTCAGAGCTCACTTTCCCAATTTATTTTTATCATAGAGGTATTAAAACTTAATTAGTTTCAGCAATACTTCAATAATTAGCAGTAGTTGCCAGTAGCGTATATATAGGCTTCCATTTCGGGGGGAGGGGGACGATTCGGTATTTTAAACTTTTTTGTTCTAAAGTTAAAAGAAATGTTTCAAAATAGCTCCTTTTTAATAATTGCGTTACATTTTCGGAGGGGGCCCGCCTCCCCTGCTCAAATACTCGCCTGGTAGTTGTTTATTAGAGCAATAGTTTTTTCTAATTAAATATAAATTGCCCGGGGTCTTTCGTGCGTCCACCAAATCTGCGGCGCTCAACGCTACAAGGAAACCACCTTTTAATAAACGCGTTCTTTGGACGCGAGAGACACCCGCTGAGGTCATTAATCACGCTGGACGCGAGTAGAAAACCAAGGCTTTAGATATCGATAGTTTTCTCTAATTAGGATATAAATATCCTTAAATATGAATGTAATGCAAATTGAATCTGTTAGCAAAATTTGTCTCCTAAAAGTAGCGAAAAAGTAGCGAAGTAGCGACTACATTTCAAAAGTAGTGTAGCTAACTACATTTGTCAAAAAGTAGTTATAGTTGTAGTTAACTACATTTTTCGAAAAGTAGCGGTAGTTGTAGCGCGCTACAAAAAAAAAGTAGTTTTCCCCACCACTGATTCAACTCATTGAAAGTCTGCGGTCAATGACTACTTTGGCTATCCCCAAAATCTCGCTGACTATCTCAAGTTTGTCGGCTTTTGGTGAAATATCGCCAAATAAAGTGTCAGAAGGAAATCTTTCAAATTGCACTCAGCTTGGCGATATCGAAATATTTGGCTAGAATTCGCTAAACCTTACTATTATTGATATTTTATCTCTTTCAAACAAATAAATGTAGAGGAAGTGCGTCGAAAATATTTTTGATCTAATGGACGTGCAAGGAAGTCATGTGTTGGACACATCAGATTTTTAGACACAGCAGTAGAGATTTCAGCTTTTTTTACTTCCTTGTACGTAGTATAAGGAAGTAATGTGATCCCGAAAAATTTTGGGGGCCAAATTTCGACATAAAAACCGATTTTGACTACCTCTAAATTTAATTTAAAAACTTTTTTCGATGTATCTCATCGTAGGCTAGCATGCACGATCATATTAACGCGTCTGCAACTCATTTTGACCAGTGGCGAGTCAACTGTGGCCAGTTTTTCCATGCCGTCTGTACGTACGTACGTACGTATGTATGTAACTCGCATATCTCAAAAACTATTGGTCGTAGAATGTTGAGATTTGATATTTAGGATTGTTCTATGATCTAGTTGTGCACCTCCCCTTTTGGTGGCAATCGAATGGATAGTTTATGTACAGGACCGCCCAAAAGATTCGAAATACATTACGCTCTATGGGCCGAAATTCATTAAACTCGCCTAACTCAAAAGCTATTAGGCGTAGAATGTCGAAACTTCATATTTTGGATAGTTGTAACATCTAGTTGTGCACCTCCCCTTTTGGTTCCATTCGACTGGATAGTTTATCTACAGGACTGCCCAAAACATTCGAAATACATTACACTCAATGGGCCGAAATTCATTAAACTCGCATATCTCAAAAACTGTTAGGCGTTGAATGTTGAAACTTTATATTTAGGATTGTTGTAACATCTAGTTGTGCACCTCCCCTTTCGGTTCCATTCGACTGAATAGTTTATCTACAGGACCGCCCAAAAGATTCGAAATACATTACGCTCTATGGGCCGAAATTCATCAAAGCGTTTTTTAGAGGTATTGGGCTATTTCAAACGACTCAGAAGTGATATATGCTGTAAAGAGTTAGAAAATGAATTTCTCCATTTTAAAAACTGTCTTTATCATTTATAGTTCTGCTACAGGAACACTCAAAAGATTTCCAATACATTACGGTCAATAGCAATTTTAGGGGCATTCATCCATTTCAAGTCCTACCACATAAGTTAGGTAATGGACCGACCACGGTCACGTGCCTCCCTCAAGAACTATGCCAAAAGTCGCCAAGCTTGGCGACTTTTGGTGTACGTGTGTGCATATTTAACTCTCAAATCTCAAAAACTATTATGAAATTTCATATATAAGAATGTTGTAACATCTAGTTGTGCATCTCGATTTTTGGTTCCAATCTACTGGAGAGTTTATTTACAGGACCACCGAAAAGAATTTCAGTACCTTAATGTCTATGGACATCTTCAATATAATACAACTGTAGACAGTTATTGTTTGGTACATACCTAAAATCTCGCCGTCTGTCCTCGACCTTGGCGAGTTTTGGCGAAATATCGCCAAATTTGGCGATAGTCAGTCATTTGGTCCATGCCCAAAGTATCGCCATTTGTCATCGTTCTTGGCGAGTTTTGGCGAAATATCGCCAAATTTGGCGATAATCTGTCATTGTTTGGTTTATGCTTAAAATCTCGCCAAATGTCGTCGACATTGACGAGTTTCGCCGAAATATCGCCAAATTTGGCGCCAAAAATTATTTCCTATTTTGTATAACTCTAAAACTTTAACCCGTAGATTTTTTAACTTTGTATTTAGAACTATTGTAATATCTAACTGTTTTCAATATCTTTTTTGACAGCAATCGACTGAGAATTTATTTACATGGTGAGCCAAATGACTTTAAATACATTGAGGTGTATAGATGCATTCAATTCATTGAAAGTCTGTGGTCAATGACTACTTTGGCTATCCCCAAGATCTCGCTGACTATCTCAAGTTTGTCGGCTTTTGGTGAAATATCGCCAAATAAAGTGTCAGAAGGAAATCTTTCAAATTGAACTCAGCTTGGCGATATCGAAATATTTGGCTAGAAATCGCTAAACCTTACTATTATTGATATTTCATCTCTTTCAAACAAATAAATTTAGAGGAAGTGCGTCGAAAATATTTTTGATCTAATGGACGTGCAAGGAAGTCATGTGTTGGACACATCAGATTTTTTCTTAAAATATTTTAACGCAATTTACGAAATACGCATTTTATATAAACATTTACACTATAGGGTGTGCTATATAGTGTAAATCTTCTATACTATTAAAATCTGTGCGCATCTGTCTGTCTGTGTGTAGCATCATCTCCTCCGAAACCGCTGGGAGTTGAGTTTCGATCGAGGTGTCCACTTATTCGAAAAATTCGGAGGAAGGTCTTCCGCTAATTTAAATTTCGAAATTCGAATTAGTTTAGGAGATTGATAAAAAACCCCGTCAAAAACACTAATTTTTGCTCTCCGCATCTCCGCGATTGTAACCCCTGTAGTGAAAATGTGAGAAATAAGCATCGAGGTTGCCATGTTTGGCGAATTTATTAAATGATTTATACTCTTGCATTAAAAATAAAGGAATAATACTTTTTTTCTGTAGTATTTAGAAATAGTATTTTTAGTAGTAAGAAAGATTTTCTAGTAGTAAGATTTTCTAGTAGTAAGAATTTTCTAGTAGTAAGAAATAGTATTTTTAAAAACAAGTGTCAATTTTACTAGAATTTAGCCTGAAATTTTAATTTTCTCTTCAGAAATAATGCAGTTATTAAGGCGATTTTAAATGATTTTCATCAAGTTAAATAAATTGATTTAAGTTAGGGAAACCCCGCCAAATTTCAGAAAATTAAACTTTTTCATTTGTATTGCTAATTCTATGCCCCGATTGATATGAGTTAGTGCTACGAGCGTATGAATAGATTATATTTTCTAATCCCGCCGCACAAGGTGTAATAAAATAGGAAGTCTTTATAAATACGAATGCTGTTAGAGATGAATGAGAATATTTTTTAAACCCAGTTAGACTAGCTGCTAATGCCTTAAATTATTGCATTTATTGTCAAGTTTAATGTGTGATTCATTTTGGCTATTTGCCATCGACTACCGACGTTAATTACGCCAAAATTGCAGTTCTAGCAAAGTAAACATAAATAAATCATTTCATATTCTATTTTTAAGACTGCTACAGTTTCCGTAGCAACGGAATCCATTGTTGCCAATTGGATTCCGTTGTTGCCAAGTTGTTCAATTTAATAATTAAGTGAAACCACTCATTTCTACATCTCGTAAGACCCAAAAAAGTGAAAACGCATTAAAAATGAAACCAATAGAATTTTAACATATTTGCGCAATAAAAATAATCGAAGTTTTTTCAGGCAATTCTGCATATTTTTCATTTTATTTACTTCGCGTGTGACGTCATTTCACGTCATTGTCTTCTGTTTTGCTGTCAGATTATCCGCAGAAGCACATTACACGCTAACGTATGTGCTGCTTCGGCGTACTTAAGGAAGCAATTTGTCGGGTGCGTATTTGCATAACCCCTCTGTGTGTCTAAATTGAAGCAATGAAACTTTGTAGGCGTTTTTTTTTAAATCTAGAAAACGGCAGATTAACGTCGTTAACGTGGAAGAAGCGATATGGAAAACTGTTTAATTGGTAGCCGTAATGCGAAATGATAATCTATTATTCACATGCGCAAAGCAACAAAATTTCAAAAGTATGAAAAGACAGGAATATGAAATGAAAATCCAAAATAAATCTCCAGAGACTATAGAATAAGCATCGTGTACGAGAATGATATTGCAATCATGTACATAACAAAGGCGGTTGCGAGGAATACAAAATATAATATGAAATTAATTGCTCTTTCTTCCCATGGCGTTTGTGGAATCTGTCCGAATAACGGGATCCAATGTGCTTAGAATATTTCATATAAATTACTTATATGTTAAAGTTCTATTTATTCTTTCATATATATTCCAGTTACTCCAGTTACAAGACCTAGAGCTCTAGGAACGATTTCAGATTTTGTTTAATATTGAATTTGACACTATGCAATTCATCCATGTTAAAAATAAAATATGAAATTAGTTATTTATTTAGTGTGAATTGGCAGTGAGATCAACGTTAGTTTTATGTAACAAGTGTGCTACTGTATTAAGAGTTCAGTAAGGGTAATAAGCTTTTCCGCTTAAGTTACGTCACAAATTTTTTCATTTACGAAAGCGACAAGATCTTCACGGAAACAGGATGCATTTTTGGTTTCTGAACGTACAATGTGCATCGATTGTTTCGTATAGGTTTTTTAAATTTGGGTAAAATTTAATAAAGTCATCTGCAACATAACTGTGCTAATGCATTGTCCACGCTTTACGAAATGCAAGATAAGATAAAATAGTATTCAACATCATGCAATGTTATTCATATGGTATGTATGAATGCTATAAATTAAACCTAAAAAAAAAGAATTATATGATGTAGAAATAAGGCATTTTTCGAAAGAGAAACGTTTCGTCTGCATACCGTAAAGTTCTACTTTTCTGATCGCCAGTGACAATGACGTAGTTTTTGTGTCATCATGTTGCAATCGTCTCAAATTTCCACTCATGGAGTCAGCTTTTCGTCAGAATTCCAGCATTTTTTCACTGTTAGAGATTCCGCATTACTGTGTTTAATTTGACTTATATGTATTAGGAAAATATTCGTTTCCTACCGTGCGGAGAACGGGCAAGCAGCTATCTATACTATTAAAATCTGTGCGCGTCTGTCTGTGTGTCTGTGTGCCTGTGTGTAACATCATCTCCTCCTAAACGGCTGGGAGTTGAGTTTCGAACGAGGTATCCACGAATTCGGAAAATTTCGAGAAAGAACCTTCGCTAATTTAAATTTCGAAATTCGAATTAGTTTAGAAGATATTGATAAAAAAACCCACCAAAAACGCTAATTTTTGCTCTCCGCAATTCCGTGATTGTAACCCCTGTAGTCAAAAAAGTGAGAAATAAGCATCGAAGTTGACATGTTTGGCTATTTTATTAAATTATTTAGACTCCTGCAGTAAAAATAAACGATTAATGATTTTTTTCTGTTTAGATTATTTACAAAGTTACTTTTTAATTAAAATATTGCGTTCATGTGAAATCAGAGCAGGAATTCAATGTTTTTTATGTGTAAAAGAATAAGGGATTGAGAGATTTCCGAGACTAATATGTATATTTTTTATTTTGGCGGAAAAAAATGGCTCATTTGGCGATTTTGGGAAAGTAGTAGGTTCTACTGATTTGCACAGTTTTGGGCTTGACGCAAATTACTGAAAGCGTAACGAAATAGTATTTTTAATAACAAGTATAAGTTTTACGGCGCTATACTTCGATATTTCATACAGAAATAATGCAGTTATTAAGGCGATTTTAAACGATCTATAGAATTTTCACCAAAAATTAAGTAAACTGATTTAAGTTAGAGGAATTCCGCCAAATTTCAGAAAATTGAAATTCTCGCATTTTTTACATGGTAGTTAACGGTGATTAAAACCCGTTATAGTTAATAATAATTTAAATAACTGCTACTTATCAATAATATCCCTGCATTAATTTTTGGCGATCGAAACATATAAATGATAGATAACTATTTCCCATTTTGATTTCTGTTAAATCAATGCTTCGAATGATTCTCTGAAAACAAAAAAATCTCGCAAAATGGTGTATGTTGGCATTTGGCGATCGAAGTACTGTGTAAAAAATAATTGATTCTTATTTGTTAAAGCAGCGCTACGGAAGTTTCTTTTACTAGAAGCTGTTAGAAAGGCGTAATTAATACTGTCTAATATATTTTTTGTTTTACGAATTGAAATGTTTGTTGATTCCTACTTTAGTACATTTCTTACCAAAGTTGGCGAAAAATATTCAAATGTAGTGCAACTCTGTACATATTATTAATTCCATTCCACAATTGAGATGAGATGCCGATGTCACTAGCGTATGCATAGATATTTTTTTTAAATTCCGCCAAACAGAGTATTGCGTATTGCCTTTAGTGTCAAGTTTAATTTGAATTTGCCATCGACTGGCGGTGTTAATTTCGCCAATATGGCAGTTCTAGCAAAGTAAACATGAATAACTCATTTCATGTTCTATTTTTAACATTGCTATAGTTTCCGTAGCAACGGAATCCATTGTTGCCACTTAAGTTGTTAAATTTTACAATTAAGTGAAACCATTGAAATCCATTGTTTCATGTAGGTTTTTTAATTTAGGTAAAATTTAATAAAGTCGTGTGTAACAAAACTGCCCTAATGCATTGTCCACGCTTTGAAAAATGCAAAATAAAATTATTGTCAACATCATGTAATGTTATTTATGTGGTTTATACTATATATAAATGCTATAAAGTAAACCTCACAAAGAGAATTATATGATGTAGAAATCGGGCATTTTTCGAAAGAGAAAAATTTTGTATGCATACCATAAAGTTCTTTCTTTTTTGATCGCCAGTCACATTGACGTAGTTTTTGTGTCATGTTGCAATCGTCTAAAATTTGCACTCATGACGTAAACTTTTAGTCACGATTCAAGTATTTTTTCACGTTTTGAGATTTCGAACTACTGGGTTTAATTCGAATTATATATGCTTAAGGAAAATATGCGTTTCCCACCGTGCGGAGAACGGGTACGCAGCTAGTCTATACTATTAAAATCTGTGCGCGCCTGTCTGTGTGTGTGTGTGTAGCATCATCTCCTCCTAAACGGCTGGGAGTTGAGTTTCGAACGAGGTATCCACGAATTCAGAAAATTTCGAGAAAGAACCTCCGCTAATTTAAATTTCGAAATTCGAATTAGTTTAGGAGATATTGATGAAAAACCCCATCAAAAACGCTAATTTTTGCTCTCCACAATTCCGCGATTGTAACCCCTGTAGTCAAAAAAGTGAGAAATAAGCATCGAGGTTGCCATGTTTGGCTATTGTATTAAATTATTTAGACTCCTGCAGTAAAAATAAAAAAATAATGATTTTTTTTCTGTTTAGATTATTTACAAAGTTATTTTTTAATTAAAATATTGCGTTCATGTTAAATCAGAGCAGGAATTCAATGTTTTTTATGTGTAAAAGAATATGGGATTGAGAGATTTCAGAGACTAATATGTATATTTTTTATTTTGGCCGAACAAAAAATGGCTCATTTGGCGATTTTGAGAAAGTAGTAAGTTCAATCAGCTTTGGGTTTCGCGCAAATTACTGAGAGCGTAACGAAATAGTATTTTTAATAACAAGTTTAAGTTTTACGGCGCTATACTTCGACTTTTCATATAGAAATAATGCAGTTATTAAGGCGATTTTAAACGATCTATAGAATTTTCATGAAATTAAGTAAACTGATTTAAGTTAGAGAATTCCGCCAAATTTCAGAAAATTGAAATTCTCGCATTTTGTACATGGTAGTTAACGGTGATCAAAACACGTTATAGTTAATAATAATTTAAATAACTGCTACTTATCAATAATATGCCTGCATTAAATTTTGGCGATGGAACCATATAAATGATAGATAACTATTTCCCATTTTGATTTCTGTTAAATCAATGCTTCGAATGATTCTCTGAAAACAAAAAAATCTCGCAAAATGGTATATGTTGGCATATGGCGATCGAAGTACTGTGTAATAAATAATTGATTCTTATTTGTTAAAGGAGCGCTACGGAAGTTTCTTTTAGTAAAAGCTGTTAGAAAGGCGTAATTAATACTGTCTAATATATTTTTTGTTTTACGAATTGAAATGTATGTTGATTCCTACTTTAGTACATGTCCGGCGCGTATTTGTGTAACCCCATTGTGTTAATCAGAATTTTCTGGTGTCAGATTTTTTAGACCATTTTTTTACCGCGGAGATTCCGATCCTGAAGTATATTGATCACTGATAAATGAAAAAAAAAGATCAATTATATGCAAGCAGGAGTAGCCAAAAATTTTTCATGGGAATGTTACGGGAGTGAAGAATATACATTTTGTATGGCAAAAAACTCCGCTTGTGGGGTTGTGACCCCCTATCCCCTCCTTGGCTACGCCACTTTACGCAAGCATAAGTTGTCACGTCATGAAAAACCGTCATAGATGGCAAACTCCGAAGTTGTTCTGAGGGTTATACAAAGTTAAAAAATTTTCTTTTAGTAAATTTCACTTTTGATACAGTTCGGATATTTGGTTTTAATACATTTCGGCCACCAAGGTGAAATGAAATATTACTAAATACGGCAACCCAGAATTTTCTTAACTATTGAATTTGACACTATGCAACTACAGTAGATTCCCTATAACACAGTAGATACGCTCCGTGTTATAGGAATCCGTGTTGTACGGGTCCTGCGCTACACTCCACCTGGAGTGCGAACTGCGCGGTATAATCGCGGCAAAACTTATTTGCGCTCCGTAAAAATGCAAAGATGTTTGGTGTTGCCATTCAAAAGGAATGTTAATTACAGGAGCTAAGGCGTCATAATATCAGAACATATGTCTCATTTCACCGTGCTGTACGAGTCTCTTTTAACGTGTTACACGAAAACGATCGTAATGTTTTCGTCGTGTTCTAAGAATTCGTGTTGGAGACCCATGTTATAAAGGGGTCAACTGTAATCTATGAAAAATGAAATTAGTAATTTATTTAGGGCGAATTGACAGTGAGATAAACGTCAGTTTTATGTAACAAGTGTGATACTGCATTAAGAGTTCAATAAGGGTAATAAGCTTTTTCTCAGAAGTTACATCAAGAACGTTTTCATTTACAAAAGCGACATTATTTTCACCGGAGCAGGGTACATTTTTGGTTTTAATCGTAAATGATGCATCCATTGTTTCATGTAGGTTTTTTAATTTAGGTAAAATTTAATAAAGTCGTGTGTAACTTAACTGCGCTAATGCATTGTCCACGCTTTGAAAAATGCAAGATAAAATTGTTGTCAACATCGTCTAATGTTATTTATGTGGTATATACTATATATTAATGCTATAAATTAAACCTCACAAAGAGAATAATATGATGTAGAAATCAGGCATTTTTCGAAAGAGAAAAGTTTTGTCTGCATACCATAAAGTTCTTTCTTTTTTGATCGCCAGTCACATTGACGTAGTTTTAGTGTCCTGTTGCAATCGTCTAAAATTTGCACTCATGACGTCAACTTTTAATCACGATTCAAGTATTTTTTCACGTTTTGAGATTCCGCATTACTGGATTTAATTCGAATTATATATGTGTAAGGAAAACACATATATAATTCGAATACCGCACGGTGCGTTTCCCACCGTGCGGAGAACGGGCAAGCAGCTAGTGTTTATATAAAATGTGTATTTCGTAAACTGCGTTAAAATATTTTAAGAAAAAAATATATAATAGATGTTCCCGTAACGGGAGCTTTGGCGCTTAGTGTGTTAACTCATTTTCGACAGCTGTTTCGTTTTCGCAACATAAAATACTGCAAAAGATTTCCAAATTTGAATTTTAAAACTGCGTACATATTCATTCTTGAGCAAGATTATAATGTTTAAAAATTATTTTTCTTTTAATATTTGTAACCCATTTGTGTTATTAGCTCATGTGGCCGCTAAGCCAGGAATAGACTACATGGCAAGCGTGCCAAGTTTGGAAAAATGAGTGCAAGAAAAAATTTCTGGATGGACAAAAAATTTGTAATTTTCTTCTCTTCTTTAAACCATAAAAATTTGAACGAAAAAAATTTGCATTTTAATAAACTGTAGTTTTGGCATTTCGATGAAATCGTATTTACCATGCAAAAAATATGTCATCTACAAGATGATCTAGTGATAGACAATTGTTTAATAGACACTACAGGCTTCATCTCGAATGAGACGAAGGGCTTTGTCTGATGAACACCGAAAGAATTTTTTGGTCGAAACGATCGTAACGTGTTTTAAGTAACATTTTATGTGTGTTTTTTCACAAAATTTTAATTTATTTTATGTATATATGTTAATGATGCAAATAGTATGTAGATAATATTAAATTAATACAATTTGATATTTTTAAAAACACGAAATCATACTTAAAACAACTATCAATGTTCAGGTAATTTTAAAATTTTAGTTTTGGGGTTTTTTTTTAATTTTATTTTACTTAATGTTGTGCGAAAACGGAACATCAGTCCAAAATAGGTTAAGACTGAAAAATTACCTTCAACAAGTATGAGTTATATTAAAACACAAAACAGACTTCAAAATAATCCTTGACAGATTGATGTGTTTAGCACCACGAAATGTTTCATCTCCCGAGTGGTAAATATCCAAGCTGAACCATTATTTCCGTTGTAACATATAGTAGGTTTTGGCACTTCTCCACAAATATAGAAGATACAGTCGAACCTCAATTTAACGTACTTTGATTTAACGAATTCTCCGATTTAACGAATATTTTTTTCTGTCCCGACAAAAAGGGTGCTAAATGCTCTGATTTAACGAATTTTTAGCTTTGATTTAACGAACAACAATCGCTGAAATAAAATTCGCTCATAAAACTAAAACTTAGAATTTTTACCAAACAAAATTTTAATCTTTCACACCCTAATCCAAGTGTGTAATACAATAGAATTTTTTCTCATTTCTCCAAACGAAGCAAGTGCCTACGAAGTCAGCAATACAGAAACAGTCATTTACAATTACGCCGTGGATAATGATGATCAAATGCCTGGATGGGAAGATTTTTCTAGTAATGGAAATTTCACAGGATATGTGTCTTAGGATGTACAGCTAAATACCTGCGATAGTGAACAGAAAGAGAATGAAGATTCTGAAAGCAGCGAAGAGATGACGAAGGAACGGAAATTGAATTAAGAAAGGTGACATTTCAAGAAGCGGTCTGTAGCTTGAATGCTTTAATTTTTTTTTTTTCTTTTGTCTCACGAGATTGATGCTGTTGTTTTTACGAAGCTAGGAATTTTCGACAAAGAACTTTGGAAAGTCAAAACAAAGCACTATCAAGGATTTCTTTCCAAAGTTCCAATAACTATGTGTATATTATGTATTAAATTTTAAGAGCAAGTAACATTACAAAATTTAGATGATTTTAAAGTTGATCGCCTAACATATAATTTCTAAGCTCGCAGTAAACAATAATCATTCTTTTTTTCATATCTATATCTAAGGGTATTTTGCACTGATATTTTTATACCACACTCTTTACAAAAATTGATATTCGATTTAACGAATTGCTTCGATTTAACGAACGGATTTGTGGGTCCAAATCAATTCGTTAAATCGAGGTTCCACTGTATTGCCAATCTGAATTCAGTTTTGGGAACTTATTTCTTAACGCAAACTCCACAATAAACCGCCAAAAGCGGAGAACCTTGGCGACTTCTCAATAATTATGACCAGTACTGCGGAAAAAACACTAAAAATACTGGTGTTAAACGATAAAGTAAATAAAAAACTTTGTAAAAAAACACACATAAGATCTTATGTGTGTTTTTTTACAAAGTTTTTTATTTACTTTATGACCAGTACTGTTACTGGCAACCCTTTAAGAAATGTTTTAAAAGCCCGGTTTTTTCTCGATTTTCGGAATGATAATATCATCAGAACGAGACCAAATTAACATGGTACAGCCCCTGAGCTATCCTCTTTCCTATAAGAAAAGAGTTTTAAAAATCTGTCCATGTGGTAAAAAATTGTGATGCACATACATAAAATAAAAAAAAATGAAAAAACATGCGCGTTCAACATACTATCTCCTCGTTTTTTGAGGTCGGTAAAAATGAGCCGAATAGTTATCCATTTAGGAAAATACTGCGAAATACCGCATGTTTAACATATTTTACTGAATATTTCGTAACTGTCATATATTCACCGTTTACAATAGTACATACTACAGGTTATATAAGACAGTAGATGTTTGTCGAGTCCTTATCGCAATTGGATCTTAAAAAACATCTTCATCAGTTGCATGATTTCTTAACCCTTTAACGCGCAGTGTTCCCGCTCTGGGAACACCAAACTCTGACGTTTTGACTGTTGCCAGTCACGAAGAATAGATTTGATTTCTATAAAAAGAGTTGCGGGTGACATAGCTCCACGAGAATGCTTTACTTTTCAGCAAGTCATTTCCCGTAAGAAAATTGTCACGATTATTTTTAACAGCACTGACATCTGCTGAAAAATGGGAGAATGCGAGAACAGCTAGATAGATTGCCCAATGCTGAAAAAAAGGGCAGCCGTTGCCATCGCTCGACTTAACTACCGGCAAGATGGCGGACGATCGAAACGTTCATCGCGTGCCACAGATTTAGAGACCCTTTTTTGACGCAGCTGGCTGTGCGGCACAGCCAGCTGTCGTCAAAAAAAAAGCCTCAGCTCAAAAAAAAGCCTCAGCGGCCTCAGCTTGCAGCATTATTTTCTAGCCAATTGAAACCTTATTTAGATATTAAACGTTGCGCTTGCGCAATCGCTGAGTTGCGGGGGGGGGGCGTTTAAAAAACCATTCTGGTAAGCTACATCGGTGAAAAAAGGCGAGTCTTCTCTATGGAAACTTATTTAATGATGAGAACGAACAGGTTAAGCATGGGTTCAGTAGTGGGTTTAAGTACGCTAAAGGTGAGGAAGATCACCCTTAGCGTCTCACCCTTGGGATCCGCCATTAGGATTCATGATATAGCTAGGATTTATGATAACAGGTATAAATTTATAGCTGTCATTGATACATATATATAAGAGATAGAGCCCATAAATACAAATTGAAATCATAAAATAATCAATATAAATAAAACAATGTGTAAATTGTCCGTTAGTTAGTTAGTTAGTTAGTTTGTTTGTTTGTTTGTCTGTGTCTCGCGTAGCTACGAAACGGGTGATCGTAGACCTACCAAATTTCATATGGAAATTCTCCCAACATACCTCGAAGCGATTTTTTCGAAATTCGAATTATTTTAGGAGATATCGATAAAAAACGTGAAGCAAAAGGCTCATTTTTTCTCTTCGCCATTTCGCAGTTGTAACTCCGCAGTGGAAAAAGTCAGAATTTTAGTATATCTAGGTTGCCATATTTGGCAAGTTATTAAGTGACTCAGACTCTTGAAGTAAAAATAAAAGAATAACGATTTTTTTAGATTATTTGTAATGTAAGGTTATTTTTAATTAAAATATCGTGTGCATGTGAAATCAGAGCAGGAATGAAATCTTTTATACTCAAAAGAAAAATTGGATTTCGAAATTTTCCGAGACTAAAATGTGCAACTTTTTAATTTGGCGAAAAATAAAATGGTTGATATGCGATTTTGAGAAGATGATTCTAGCGCTTGGAGCAATTTAATAAGAGCGTATTTTTAAAAACAAAGTTTTATTGAAATACGGCCTTGAATTTTAATTTTCGGTGCAGAAATAATGCAGTTATTAAGGCGATTTAAGATGGTCTAAATTCAGAATTTTCCCTAAATTAAGTCAATTGATTTAAGTTGGTTAAATTCCGCCAAATCGTAGCCCTGCCAAATTTTGTATGGTCATTTGCCAGGACGGATCCCTTCGAAATTCGAATTAGAACATCTGTTGTTTATTGCCTTATAATTGAAGCCAAAATGCGCCGAATACTGCTGTTATTGAACGACTAGAAGTCAAAGTCAGTTCTGAAGCAAATACAACGAGCGCTCTTCTGAAAACGTGAAAACAGTTTCGCATTCCAAAGATTTCGTTTTGTGTACATAGATATTCTTATGTCCACGCAGACGATTTCTTTGCTTGGCTCGATTTCCACTTCTAAATACTTGATTTATTTATGAAAAGAAAAATTAAACTGCGTAATCTAGAAAAACAATTTTAAAGCCTCTATAAATAGCTCAGACTTAATCTCTTTCCTTTTTGTAAAGGGTTGCAAGAGAGGGTGAAGTAATTTAAAATTTTAAAAAAATTCCGTTTTATGTAGTGTGTGAGGTATTTATCGCTAAGACGTGAACCTAAAAAACAGCATGATGTGGAAATAAGACAATTTGAAAGTGAGAAGTTCACTGCAAACGGTCAAACTTTTCACTTTTTGGATAGCGAATGGCGATGACATAGTTTTTTTTTTTTGTGTGTGTGTCATTATATTGCAATGATCTCATGTTAGTACATATGACGCAAACTTTAAGTCAAGAGTCAAATATTTTTGCTTTTCTAAATTCCATATCCCTGGAATTAATTCGAACACATGTGAGGAAAATTTCCGTTTCCTACCGTACGAAGAACGGGCACGCAGCTAGTAAACAATAATTTTATTGGCATTTTTTTTAGGCTGGAGAATAAAAGTGGGAAGAGAGAGGCTTTAGTTGTTTATTCTGACCTTTTTTATTACTGCGTAACAGTATTGATGGAAACTGCTATAATCTCAGTCTAGAGAGAAATTTTAATGGAATTTCTTTAAAAATTCATTGTAAATCAAAAAACAGAAGTCTATATTGGACTTGTATACTGTGTTTGACATTGGAAATATAATAATTTAACAATAAGAATTTCGTAATGACCCGGTTTTAGAAAGTACGGCATAATCTTCCTGTTCATCGACATGGACTTTTGATATTCGAAATAAAATGATTTAATAAAAAAGAATTTCGTAATGACTCCAGTTTTTGAGAGTGCGGCATAATCTTCCTGTTCGTTGACATGGACTTATCTCCAGAGCTTCCTTCTCAATTAACGAAAGAGTTCTATCTTGTCTGTCTTCGTCCGATAATTCATGGAACTATTTACAAACAAGAAAAATCCGAGAACGTGCACTCAAATGCCTAACACTGAAACGACGTGGTCTATGATTCACGATCACGATAGGGCGGGCTTGGGCTTGAGAGAAATTTCTCCTTTATTGAGCATACTCCTTGCACGGTTCAATAAAGGAGATCTTAAAAAGTGATTCATGGGAGTAATAACCCAATTCTTATTATTTGATAAACTTGAATAAAAAGAATTAGAAAGTGCATCAAGAGTTTGCTATTATATTTGTCTTTAATTTGCACAAACGGCAAAATTTATGATATTCTATCAGTGAAGTCATTGACTTTTATTTATCTATTAGCTGAAATTTCGGACTCGCTTTCAGACTCATATAATATCGCTCGGGCTCGGGTACACTGTAAAGAAAATTTCCGAAACGTTACGCCAAATTATGGGGCAGCAATTGTAGTTTAAAGTTGCAGAAATGTTTCTGCATGCTGCGGAAAAATATTCTCAAACGTTTCTGTATATTTTGTAAACATATTCAGAAACCTTTCCGCACTGTATAAAATATTATCTTAAAAATTACTGCCTGTCAATTTTTGATTTCGCCGTATATCTAGCTCTTTTAGAATTATTTTTTTATTGACCCCTGGTTAGATATTACAGAACTACTATTTTAACACTCACAATTGATATTTCATTTACCCTGAGTTGATTTCGAATTGAAGACCGTTGGCTGGATGTTGAATATTTAAACCACTACACTGAATAATTCTTAATTTACTTACTGAAATGTTAATGTTGTCGCTAAAACGACTCATTGAAATTCTAATGGCGCCCTCTTTGAACAAAAAAAAAAAAAAAAAAAAAAAAAAATCTGGAACATTAAAGGATTTAAAAGAGCATGTGCAAAACGTCCGAGAAAAAGATTTTTTTTTGCAGCCGTGAATATTTTACTTCAAAATGCGAGCTATGTTTCCGAATTCGAGAGTACCAATTTAGCACTGGTAATGTATCTATATTATCGAAAACTTTTCTGCAATAAATATGTAACATTTATGAAATTTTTCACAGTGTTCGAATCAAATGTCCTCGCGCTCGTGTGGGCTCGGGAATTAGAAAATGAGCCCGAACTCATCTGTACCACCTTTGGACCCGCCGTGTCCCGCACTGGCAACCGGTAGCCGTAAGGAAAAGATGGTGGCATGGTTTGGCCACTCTCGTTCATTTCTTACCTTACGGCATCACGGACCACCCAACCACCCTTTTGTAAATTAATACAGTAGATTAATGCAATCGTCTGCAACTACAGTATAGAATATACGTTATTGTATGAACAGTTTTCCACTTGTTCATTATCATAATTTTCATAATTTTTTTGCGTCCCCAAACTTTCGTGCCCTAGACACGTGCCTGAACGGAAAAGCGGACCTGGCTTTCTGCTTTTTATTTAAAAATAAAATAAAATAAAAGCCTTTCTCCTTTTTCGAGCATTTACTTATTAAATCGCGAAGTCTTAGAAAAAGGCAACATACATTTTTTTTTAATGGGAAAACGTTGTTTTGTTAGCTTTTTAGCATGGAGTAAGCTATAAAGTAAGCTCATGGAACAAGCTCCATTAATAAATATTCAAATCCTTTATGGTTCAATAAAGTGAAAAATATCAGATTGTGTTATCTCTAAGTGCTATTTAGAATCACAGTTGTGAATATGACGTAAGTTTGTAGTATAATTTATAAATCGCACCCAGTTTTACGAGTATACGACTTCACGTTTTTGGCTGCCTCAAAAGAAACCCCAGGTAATTGCGTCATATCATCTGGTTTAATTCACTAGGTTTTCGAAGTCAGTTAATAACGTTAAAACATGCGACGACGTTGGTTTTTTTTATTATTTTTATGGAGAAACGTAATCCTATGTTAAAACTTAAAGAACTCCACTGGCAGAATTTTTATCGCATTGTGCTTTCAAGACATAAGTCCAAGATTCTATCCTTATAGTGAGCGAAGATGTGTGACTCAGCTTTTCATCCCTTAACAGGGTCGTTAAAATAAGGACCAGTCTTGTTAGGGGAACTAGATTACTAGATCCGTTTGAAACTGAGCATCTGGACGCTACATATGCTTCAGCACTCCAAGACCGTATAGTTAGTTAATATGGTATGACCAGTGATCGCGATAACGCCTCTAGATGCGTATTTCACGCTTTAGAAATTCAGAATACGCCTTAAAAATTTCGGAATGCGTATTTTTACGCATTGCTTTTCCATATAAAATTAGGTATATTTTGATAAATAATTATGATTTGCTGATTTTAAATTTTAAAAAATCCAATTATTGCCCTATTGTTTGTTGAACTGTCATAATCAGTTATTATTTATGTGTCGAATGCAATTTAATTATGTATTTGAATATTTAGCATAATTGTTCGTTGCTTTAATTACTCCTTCGGAAAAGAAAATACTCTTTCTAAAAAGGTTAAGGAGTATTTTTACTCTTCTGAAAAAATCCTAGATCGATCACTGGGTATGACTGACCATCGCAAACCTTGACCCTCATATGAGCTGTTGAGCGACTCAATTATTTGTATTGAGGCAGAAACGCACTGGAAAAAAATCTGACCAAACAGTCATAAGCGCACATAAAGGCCGCTTTCCACATCGAGAGGGAACCGCTCGCCGCTTGGCCAATTCTCACTTGTAAGCAATAAATTTTTCCCACCTCAGAGAAAGAGGGAGATACTCCGGTATTAAACCGACAAAAGGTAATTGGCGACCTTAGATAATATTGCGGTTTCACACTTCCCCCATCTATTGTTCGGTAGAGGATAGTCCCACTGTCGCCTCTGACGCCCGGCGTAAGACGCGGCCAAATATCCCCATTCAAATACATTGTACGGCGGGAAGCGCTCGGCGTGCATTTAAAATCAGAGCAGGAATGAAATGTTTTATACGGAAAAGAAAAAGGGTTTAGATATTTCCGAGACAAAAGTGTATAACATTTTAATTTAGCGAAAAATAAAATGGCGGATATGCCGATTTTGAGAAAGTGGACTCTAGCGGTTTGTACAGTTTTAGGCTTGACGCAATTTACTGAGAGCGTAAAGAAATAGTATTTTTTAAAACAAGTGTATGTTTTACTAGAATTCAGCTTGAAATTTATTTTCCGTTCAGAAATAATGCTGTTATTAAGGCAATTTTGAACGATCTAGAGCGTAAAGAAATAGTATTTGAAAACAAGTGTAGATTTTACTAGAATTAAGCGTGAAATTTTAATCTTCCGTTCAGAAATAATGCAGTTATTAAAGCGATTTTAACGATCTATCTTCAGGATTTAAATCAAGTTAAATAAATTGATTTAAGTTAGGGAAAGCCCGCCAAATTTCAGAAAATTAAAATTCTCAACAATACATATGGCAGGTAACTATTTCCGATTTTGATTGCTGTTAAATCAACTCTTCGAATGATTCCCTGAAAAAAAAAAAAAAAAAAAAAGCCCTCACAACATGGTGTATGTTGGCACTTTGGCGATCGAAGTACTATACGTGTAATAAATAATTAATTCGTATTTAGTAAAGCAGCTCTACGAAAGTTTCTTTTGCTGGACACTGTTAGAATGGCATAATTAAAACTGTATAATATATTTTTTGTTTTACAAATTAAAATGTATGTGAATTTCTACTTTAGTACCTTTCTTAGCAAAGTTGGCGATAAATATTAAACTATAATGAAACTCTGTGTTTAAAAGAGTGCGTCTTTTCGTTTGTATTGCTAATTTTATGCCCCGACTGAGATGAGTCGATGTTACGAGCGTATGAATAGATTTTTTTTCCCCGCCAAACAAGGTGTAATAAAATAGGAAGTCTTTATAAATACGAATGTTTTTGAGATTAATAAGAATGTTTTTAAGCCCAGTAAGGCTAGCTGGTAATGCCTTTAAATTATTGCATTTATAGTCCAGTTAAATTTGTGATTCATTCTCGATATTTGCCATTGACTGGCGACGTTAATTACGCCAATATAGTAGTTCTAGCAAGGTAAACATAAATAACTTACTTCATATTCCATTTTTAACACTGCTACAGTTTCCTTAGCAACGGAATCCATTGTTGCCACTTACACTGTTAAAATTGATTTACTTAAAAATGAGTACTTTAATGCACTAAAAATTTTTTAAATACATTTGCATCATAAACGAGTACATGACGTGCTTAAATATAAGTAACAATTCGAATTAAAAAATAAGCATGTAGATAAATATAATAATAATCCCTTATTACGTCATTTGCACACTGGTAAATTATTTAATAAACGTTTATGTGGTGTTCGGAAATATTTCGTTTTAGTAATTATAAGAATAAATTAGTAACACACTTTAAATTTGCGAACTATATCTTATTACAACACGCGGAAGAATACTCAAAGAGAACGGCGAGGAAATGAGTACATATAAGATCTCATTTTCTCTCAACCACCCCTCACCGGATTTCTGCGCATGCCCAGAGTCTATTTTTGGAAGAATACGATCAACGTGGTCGTCGGCATATCACCATATTGTTGTAAAGTGTTTGTAGTGTTCCCTGCTTAAAAATGGAAGAAGTAATTTATCATATATAATGATAGAAGAATTAGTTAAAATTCACAAATAGCCCGCATCTTATCGTAAGTAAACTTTTATATTATTTGATTGTTTTTAGTTATTTCATTTTGTTTTTGTTTATTTATATTTAAGACGCTGATCGCTCGTATAACTTTACAGCTATTATTTCATTTGCCGGTAGTATTGCTTTAGTAAACTAATTTTGTTTTGATATTATAAGAATACTTTCGCAGGAGAAATATTTATGTTTTAACTATATCTTTTTTGTTTATTTTCATTGCTTATTTATTCTGTACACTCCCCTAACATTGAGTTACATTCGTGAGTATAACTAAATATGCACTTAGGAATAAACCGGTCACTGTATTAGTGACCGGTTTTTTTTTTTTTTTTTTTGGTGGGGGAGGGGAGAAGGACATAACATTTTCAAGAGTAAGAATATTGAAGTTTCTTTAGATGTTAAAAGCTTTAATGTCAATATTTCTAAACAGTGTTAGGGAATCGCTACACTTTTGTCAGGTTTATTTCAGATTAATAGTTACAGATACACAGTCATAGCAACATTCTGTGATCATTGTATGTCAGATCAGTGTCTTGAATATAAATAAAAATTGTAACAAAACGAAATAATTTACACAAAACATTCAAGTAATGTAACCGCTTTACTTACGCATAAGATAATGGTTATTCCTAAATTTCAATCAACATTTTAAAAAATAGTATATTTAATAAGAATATATTGATTCTTGTATGAGTGCATACAAAAATCGACAGTCAATATATTCGAATTAAATATAATAAAAATATAACAAATGCATATCACAAAAATACATTAAATATCAATTCTTGTACGTATTCTAAAATGAGTGTTTCATATGTTTTCAAAATTGAGTATATAATGCGCTTGAAAATTTTGAGTACACGTACACTCATGTTTGAGTTCTTGCATGAACTCAAAAAAAATGAGTACACGAGTTTCTTAAATTTGAGAGCAAAGTACTCGGAGCTATTACAAGATGAGAAAGTACTCAAAAATGAGTACATTTAGTTTATTTCTAAGTATGTAGTTTTAACAGTGTAAGTTGTTAAACTTAACAATTAAGTGAAACCACTTATTTCTACAGCTATTAAGACTCGAAAAAGTGAAAACGCATTAAATATGAAACAAATAGAACTTTAACATGCTTGCGTTTTAAAAATAATCGAAGTTTTTTCAGATAATTCTGCATATTTTTCATTTTATTTCCTTCGCGTGTGGACGTCATTTTCACGTTTTTGTCTTCTATTTTGCTCTCAGACTATCCGGTGAAGTACATTAAACGCTAACTAACGCCGAGTGCTGCTTCGGCGAATATAAGAAAGCGCTTTTGTCCGGGGCGTATTTGCCTAACCCCACTGTGTGTATAAATTGAAGCAATGAAACTTTGTAGGCGTTTTTCTTGAAACTAGAAAAAGGCAGATTAACGTCTTTAACGTGAAAATAGCGATATGGAAAACTATTTAATTGATAACCTTAATGGGAAATGATAATCGTTTATTCGCATGCGCAAAGCACCTGCGAATTTTGTATGAGGTATTTTTGTGTCATCATGTTACAGTGGTCTCAAATTTCCACTCATAACGTGAGCTTTTCGTCAGAATTCAAACAATTTTTCACTATTAGAGATTCCTATCACTGGGTTTAATTCGAATTATATGTGTAAGGAAAATATTCGTCTCCTACCGTGCGAAGAACGGGTAAGCAGCTAGTTTTGTATTAAAGACTGGTATAACATTTAGTTATGCACCATCCTTTTTCATTGCAATCGACCATGTAGTTCATTTACCAGGTCATCCGAAAGATTTTCGGTACATTAAAGTCTACAGGCAGTTGCTGTTTGGGTCATACCCAAAATAGTGAGAAATGTTACCAAGTTTGGCGACTTTCGGCAAATATCATGGCCAAATTTGCCGGCAAAAGTAAGTTTTTAAAAATGAATCTAGCTCGACTATATACATTAGGATGACCAAAGAGTAATATTGCTTTTTGGTCCCTCTTTTTTATTTCGGTTTTCCGTATGTCTATATTTCGCTTAGCCAAAGCTACGGAAAATAATAGTACGAAATTCGGCATGTATGTAAGTCTTTTGACATAGGTGTTAAATTAGACGGAATTTTCCAAAATTCGTAACCTTTGATGGGTAGGGGGCCAAAACGTTCTTTTCATATATCCAGCGTAATCTCAAAGAAATAAAAAGACATCTATAAAATTCTTGATGTAAAATAAAACATACAATACCTATCAATTAAAGAGTATATTGAATATCGTCCTCCACGGTGGGCAGACGTGAAAAAAAGAGGGAGAGTGACCATCTTTATTGAAAAAAAATTATCTGTAAAGTTCTTGCTTCAAAGTATAACAAATGTGAATCCTATGTCTAGGCATAGCTTGTTTGTAGTCGAAAAGTTGTTAAAAATTTGTTTGAATTTTTATATAAAAACACGACACTGTTTTCTGGTCCCCCTAATATTATATGTATGGTGAAAAATCGTAAAACCTTAATATTACTGAAGTATAGCATCTTACTGTTAAACGAAATTGCGTTCAATACTCCTTTCTTGTGTAATTTTGTTTATATTACTTAACGGATGTTCAAAAAAGTCGTACGATGTCCACATCATTTTCTAAATCAACCTAATTTTATACGGCATTAATTAAGGCGAATTAGCATCGGAGAATAGTTATGTCCATTACATACATCATACTTGTTTTAGAAGATGGACACTCTCGAACGCTCAGCAGAATTTTGCACAATAATAATTCGCATAGCGAGCAAAACATAAAAAATATTCGAGACAAACGGATGAAGACGAGACAGAGATATTCGTTAATATTTTTGGACTTACTAGTTGAATTTTTAGAAAATGAAAAAAGAAGAAAATTGCTCTCTCATTTCCCTAAAACAAGAGTGCCGAACTCACGACCCACGAACCACATGCGGGACTTTTTGTACGACCCAACCCTAGCCAAGAATTATACCTTACAGAAGAGAATCTGAATTGCAGATTTTCTATTACTGGTGATTAACCCTTTGAGGCGCAACCCTTTCCCAATGCTGAAAAAAGGGAATGCGGGGCCCAATGCAGGAAAAGGGGCCCAATGCAGGAAAAAGGGCAGCCGTTGTCATCGCTCGACTTAACTACCAGCAAGATGGCGGACGATGGAAACGTTCATCGCGTGCCGCAGATCTAGAGACTCTTTTTGTTACGCAGCTGGCTGTGCGGCACAGCTAGCTGTCGTCAAAAACAGGGTCTCTAGATCTGTGACACGCGATGAACGTTTCGATCGTCCGCCATCTTGCTGGTAGTTAAGTCGAGCGATGACAACGGATGCCCTTTTTCCTGCATTGGGCAATCCATCCAGCTGTTTTCGCATTCTTCCATTTTTCAACAGATGTCAGTGCTGTTAAAAATAACCGTGACAATATTTTTACGGGAAATGACGTGCTAAAAAGTAAAGTATTCTCGTGGAGCTATGTCACCCGCAATTATTTTTATAGAAATCCAATCTATTCTTCGTGACTGGAAACAGTCAAAACGTCAGAGTTTGGCGTTCCCAGAGTGGGAACAATGCGCGTTAAAGGTTTAAGCCTTCTTTGCTCTCTTCGATTTATCCAATAAATACAGAATCAGTACTCGATGAAACGAAAGTGGGGTTAATTGAGCTCCAGCTCGATTCAGATTTGGAGCCAAAATTTAGCGAAGCTGGCATACTTGACTTTTAAAAATATTTTATCAGGCCAGGTTTGAAAGGTTACAAAAACTCGCATTTGAAATTGTTTTCACAAGCAAGCAGCAGTTGCAGTGAATATACTAAAACAGAATAATGAAGTATGCATACTTTTGGGTCTCGAGAATTTCATGACGTACGCATATACGTCATGATGCGCAAGTACGATGCTAGAGCAAATCACGGTCTTTTACCTTTTGACAGTGTTCGCAGAGTGAAACTCGCAGTGTTGGTAAGGACCGAACTGAGTTCGGGCTGAAAAATATTATGAATGAGGCTCAGTTTCGTACAGCTAGTTGAAACTAAATTAGTAGAATTTTTAATTTCTCAATGCAGGAGCGTAGCGAGAAATTTTTCATGGGGTGGGGGAGGGGTTACGACTACTGGAAATCGCATATATGCATACATGTGTGTGATAAAGGAGTGAAGAATATACATTTTGTATGGCAAAAAATTCCTCATGGCGGGGGTATGTCCCCCCTTGTCTACGCCCCTGTCTCAATGTCAGTTTTAATAAAGTTTTATACTATTTTTTTTCCTGCAATGTCTTATTTAGAAGTGAATGAGGACCTTTTAGGTTCTTCAGGATCTGTTACGGACCCGAGTGCAGAATTAATTTATTCATACACTAATTTATCCATTTTTACAGAATTTTCTAACTGCGTTGTTGCAAAAGTAAAATACAAAAAATTCTCTTTTCGATTCATTGTTTTGGTCTTTAATAAGGAGCTGTTAGGGATGACGAAGCAGAGATTTTCTATGCGAGACGATGCACAGCTATTTCTCATTACTAGATAAGGTTTATGAGAGACAAGACCAAACTTCTGCAGTTGTTTTGTGAAACGAAATAACACTATTTTTCGTCTCGCGTCTATCCTTAGCTAAGAGCAGTGGCGTGCCTAGGTAAAGTACACTCTCAGAAAAACTAAAGGGTAATTCCAGGATCGCCGCCCCCGGGACAGATGCCTCACCCCTTGTATTTCTGGTAATTGCCGATATATAGCAGTCACACGCACAGTATAGGTGTGCAGTGAGATTTTCTGAACCTGTGCATAGCAGGAATCCCGTTCAATACTTTAGCTGTAACTATAAAAAAATTATTTTGAGATAATCGCATGATTTCACTATTCAAACTTTTAAACACGTTACGCTTAGGTGTTTTTTTTTCCCTAATTAGTGAATCCATGAAGGATTTCGAAGTCAAAATTAAGTGTAGCTCTGGTATAGAGTACTGCGTGTATGATTACTCCACTTTCTGTTGCGAAGACAGGCAACTGTGATGAGTTACGTCTATACTGTACAAAATAGGATACTGCCATTCCGGTATACATGCCGCAGTTTCTTTTGTACGGAATGCCGCTTTTAGTAAAATTTTAATTTATCTCTCCGTCTCTTATTTTTTATATTACTGAATTTATGTTAATGGAGTACATTTGCTAGATTTAACTAAGTGTTATTAACTTTTTTCTCTTTCATTTAGCACAGACTCACCAGGTTGGACATGTTATTAGTCGTTAATTGTAATTGTAATAATTTTGCATTTTAACGTTCTGTCTTAAATATTGATCTTAAAAACCAGATTAATTTTTAATTTTTTTACAGATTTTATTAGAAACGCCCGCATTTTATAAATAAAACAATGAAAGAACAAAAGAATAAAATAATGTTAAAACAAATTAAACAAAATAGACGTTAATTTACTCTTTCCCCCCTCTCAAATACAATGTTATGATGTTGATGAAATCACAATTATAATTCAATTCAAAAATAAGCATTTAACTTTAATAGTGAACTAAGTTGGCAGACTAATATTGATTGAAACCTACTAATACCTCTATTCGTACTCATTTAGTTTCTTTTTGTTATTACATAGGTAATTATAGTCCAGACATGAATATTTATTTTAATATTTTTTATTAATTACTTCATTCTGTTATTATGTCAAGCTCGGCGTAACTCCCGCACAAGAGCGGCGTCTCACCCGCAGTGCAATGTTTTAGAAAAAAAAATTCTTAAAAAATATTAATTATTTGTTAATATTTTTTTCGTCACAGTATACATGTTTTATATTCTACATTAAATAGCAATAATTTCCGTACTCTATGGAAACGTAATAGTTACGCGAATTCTTTTTTCCGAAATCTGAAGAGGAAAACAATTCGTGAATCTGAAGTTTCTTCTCAGTTGACAGGAGAAGTAAAAGAAATGGGATATTCGTCAAATAACGGAGATATTCAGGTAGCACCAATGACAGAAAATTTTCCGTGAATTGAAGAAATTTTGAATTGCGAATTTTGAATTGAGAATTTTTGAGATTGCGTCTTTATACACTAATTTATTCCTCATTTTTCAACGAATTTATCCGTACTCCTCAGAAACGTTACATTTCCGCGAATTCTTCTCGAAAATATGAAGAAGAGGGAAAACTTTCGTTGAATCTGGAGAAGTTTCTTCGATTGACAGCAGAAAAAAGAAACGGATATTCCACAAATAACGGAGATATTTCGGCAGCACTGCTGACAGTGAAATTTCCATGAACTGAAAAAATAAATTTTGAGAGAATAGGTAAACCTAGTTCCAAGTAAACTGCTCTCTTCCTCTTAGTAAGAACGACACCGATCACTTCGTTTGTATGGTCGTTCTTAAAATTGTTACAGAATGACTACATATATATTGGTGTCTGTAATGATGATTCAAGTAAAGCGAATGAAAAGAATTCTCGTAGATTTAGATTCCAAGGACAGGGATTCGAAATAATTATTTTAGCATCTTGTTGATTTTAAACTTTCCGCTCCATACTGTACAAGGATATGCCGATAAGGTCGCGGTAGCCTAATTGGAAGAGGCGTCATTCTCATGGCCGAAGGGCTGCGAGTTCGATCCTAAGACCAACTAACGACAGTCGTGCTCTCTAATGGCGACTGGGTCACGATAAATACATCATGGTCGCAATGTCCTCCAAATTCCCACGCAAAAGACACTTTTAGTGGTAGCAAAACTAAGCCTTGGGTCTTCTTGGTATTTGCTTCAAAATTAAGAAGCCCCGCTAACGATCGGTAGTGCTGACATCTATCAGCTCCTGAATGAGGTAGAAATAAACTCTTCGGGAGTTTCTAGTGTGGTAGAAACCAGCATTCTTGACAGGTGTTGCCGATTTCGGTCTAATCTGGATTTGGCATTGGTACAAAATGCTGTAAAAAGCAAAAGTATCTAGTCCCCTTAAATTCATGAAAAAACACACAGAGAAGGATCCGCCAACAGCGATTCTGCTTTCTGTACCGGTCATTTCTTCCCGCCATGAGCTCTTGAATACTCCTATTTCGGGCCTGCTTTTGCGAGCGAGAACAAGTGCTGGGCAGAGAGGCATTCAAAGACCCAAGTATGCAAGGTACAAAAGGGGAATCGCTGCATTCGCATCCTTGTTACAGTGGGAGCGAAGAGGCTTCTTCCGTTGTGTCAATCTCACAATGAAAATCTGCAAAACTTTTCAATTCACCCAGGGCACGTGCCCTATCTGCCATACCCCAAATATTCCACTAGTTAAAAGAGATTTCACTGAACAAACCTACCCGAGTATTCGTATCCCGTACTCCACTGCTGCTGGAAATGAGGCTGACTCATGTACATGCCAGGTGGTTCTTGAAGCAAATGCACTCCTGACATGCCCGGCGTCATCCTGACTTCGCTCACTTTAGGCTTCAGCTCTTCTCGGCCCGGGTCCAGTTGCATGACTGAAGAAGTCTTTGAAATTCAATTTCAAACCCCCAGAGTCCTTCATTTGATCGGAAAAGAAAGAGGAAACATTTCAAAGGGTGTTCTGCACCTGGAGCACCGTGTCAGTAAAGCATCAAACAAACTGTTAGTACTCTTTGCACACCTGTGAGAATTTTAGTTTTGTTAGAAGACTGGATGATCAGAGCTAAGCAGGAGGTCACGAAATGAAGAATAGGTGCCAACTGTTACATTACAGAAAAGCACAATGTACGAAATCCCCAGTGGAAATATTGTTATCAGCATGCATGGACTGATTTTCGGCAAGACATTCAGGGCAAGCGCCCATTCCCTCAACGAAAAGGTGGCCCCCAAATTACCCTTTAAGTTTAAACATTTGCAAATTTTTATTACTTTTCGAACATGCACCATGTAAGGAAAGTATTGTAATCATGAAAAAAATCGAATTAGAGATTTTGGTGTATTTACACGTTTTGAGGTCTTCTGAATTCATTTATGCTATTTTTACGAAATGTATGCATGTGTGTGTGTGTGTGTCTATGTAAGTGAACACGATAGCTCCTGAACGGTACATTCGATTGAGCTCAAATTGGGTATACATGTTATAAACCACCGTCTCAAGACCGGTATTGATTTTGGTGTGTATAGGACTTATAGTTTTTCTACAGGGCTACGACAAAGATTTCTTTTACATTATGGCCTATGGGGAGAAATTCTTGAAAGTGCGCTAGCGTTTAAACGGTACTTCGATTGAGCTCAAATTGGGTATGCATGTTATAAACCACCATCATAAGACCGGTATTGATTTTGATGTGTATAGGACTTGTAGTTTTTCTACAGGGCTGCGACAAAGATTTCTTTTACATGATCTCCTATGGGGAGAAATTCTTGAAAGTTCGCTAGCATTTAAACGGAACATTCGATTGAGCTTCAATTTGATATATATGTTTGAATTATTCATCGATTAAAATTTATTTAAATGCTTGGTAATGATCTTAATCGTAAGTGTTCGGAAAGTCGAGTGGAGTCACTCCAGACTTTTTTTATTTAAAATAAGAGACACAAAAAGTAATTTTAAGAAAAACAGTAGTAATAATAATTACTATGTTACTATTTCATATCACTAGCATTATATCCACAACTTTTTTTAGCTAAACTGAAGTCTTAGGCAATTCCTCAGCGTAAACTTGTTTAGGCGTGACATATTTAGGGATGTACGCTGATCGCGAGAGCTAATTTAAATCGGAATATATAAAAGGAAGCAGCTTATCATAAGTGTAGCAAAGGGAAGATATATCCCAACATAAATAAATGCTCTGATATAAACATTAGGAAAATAAATTCAAAAATAGTGTGGAACATATTATTTGAAAAGTGCGGAATGAAATTAACGATCGAAATTGAAATAATATTATTCATATATTATTATCCTACATAATATTATTATTATCGAACTATTGCATTTCATTTTGCATCTTGATTAAATGATCCATGTTGTGATGTTATAATATCTTCTTTATATGATGTGCTATGAAGGTTTCTTTGTAGTGTATAAGACAGTTTTCGTAAGAGGGCCCCCAAATGAAGCTTTTGCCTTGGACACCCATCTCTGAAAATTGGTCCCCGTCAGCATGCACATTTTGCAAGGATTTATTTAGAAGGTATTGAATAGTGAAAATAGGAAAGAAGGAGAGTTTACTACGATTAGGAGTTCACAAAGATCTACGCTTTTTTTAAATTTCTGGCATTCTGCTGGCCTTCATATTTGCTACTATTTCTATAAACCTGAACGTGAACAGTTTTTCAACCTTTTTATTCTCGGGCTGAAGACGGTAAGTTACCCTTACAGATACCGATTTACTGCTTTATTTTATCAATCTGTAATTTCCAACATTGTTTTCTTTATAATATCTGAACAGAAGTTACCTAAATATCTCCTGTGCAAAAACGTCCAGCTTGATCCAACTAAAACCTGTACAAATACATTTCTGATATTGCAGTCAGCTAACATACCTTTAACAGATATCATATGATATAAATATATATTTTTTAGGGACCAAGGCCCCTAGACTCGCTACGCTCGCTTTTCGTATGAGGCATTCGGCCCCTAATAAGGCTTATTCGTAAAAAAGACATAATTTATCAGACAAAACCCAAAGATTGGATCAGATAGAATGTTACTGAGCTGCAAATTGCTTGGTTCTTGCATGTTCATTCATTGGTACATAAAAACTAAACTTCACACTACGGTGGACCCCCCCCCCCTCTCCATAACACGGTAGATATTTTGTTATAGGAATCCGTGTTCTACGGGTCCTGAGCTATACTCCACCTGGAGTGCGAACTCCGGAGCTGGAAAAATTATTTGCACTCCTCAGAAATACAATGATATTTAATGTTGCCATTAAAATGTTATATTAATTAGGAGCTAATGCGTAATAAAATCAGAACATCTGTTTCAGCTGTATTTTTAATGAAGTAAAACCTATTGGACACCTTGCGTATTTGCCACCCATGGCGATTTTTCATAATTTGGCGACTTACGTATATGTATAGTTAATAATTAGCTCTAAGAAAACAGTACTTTATAAGTTTTCTTTGATAAAAACTACGGAACAGCTAGGATAGCTTGCCACCCATGGCGATTTTTCATTATTTGGCGATTTACACATGCTCACAACCTATAATTACTGCTCATGTACGGTTCCCGGAAAGCCGTTATCCATATTTTCATATACATAATCCTTTGCAGATAGGTGTATTTAGCACCACGAATTATATCATCTCGCTGCGTTGGCAAATATCCAAAGTGTAATATAACTGCTATAATGGCATAGTTAACGCCGCCAAATATTTCTGCTGGTAGCAAATACTCCAGCTGGACCGAACCGGCTTTAAAATAATCTTGATTTTAATTATTTTTCATTTTCAAGATACTGGGTTCTAACTTTCTGGAACGCGAATTTTACCCTGCTTGGAAAGATACCGTTTTGCCAGATATTCCTAATGCCAAGATGGCACTTTTAAAATCATTTACAATTAGTTATTCTGTTTTGGAAAAACGAATAGTCGCTAATTCTAAACTCCTGTTGTCTAAGCGAACTTACTATTTGAAAATTGTCAACTTTATGTAACGCACTTTGAGTTATTTATTTCATATACTTTTTAATTTGGCGTAATATTGGTGTAATTTAACTTTGTTTGAGAATTTCATGCGATTCTATACATATTTGGAATTGCTTTGTTGCAAAGGAATGAACGATTTTATGACAAATCTGGCAACCATTATGTTTATTTTTTCCGTTTTATTATTAATAACTTCTAAAATAATTCGATTTTCGAAATTTAAGTCAGCTTATCAGTTTCCTCGGAATTTTCCGAATACGTGGACATGTTTCTCGAAATTCAAATCCCCACGGTTTAGGAGAAGATAGGCGAACAAGCTTTTGACAGCGGCGACGACAGCGGCCCTTACTTTTTTTTAGAATAGAGAGATATATTTTGGAATAGAACTAATAATAACGTGTAAATGCCACAAAAGAACTTTTAGTATGATTTTGCATTAGCATCTAGAACATTTAGTTAATATAGAATTCTCAAAGGTTTCTCGACTAAAATATTTTTATATTTCCTTTAACATTTTCCCTTATTACCGAACGAACAATTTTTAAAGTGGTTAAAAGGTTTGCATATGAAACAATTGCATATCTGCGTGACATAGCTTAAAAATTCAGATTAGTTATTTTTAAGATAGTAAGCAGTGCTCTTAATAGAACAATTTTCTCCGTTCCAAATGTTAGGAAAATACAGAAAAATATTTTTAAAAAAGAATACGCTTAGCATGCAAGCTTCATGCATGAACATCAGTAGCAAAATAATCTTAAAATTATTATTAGCATGCCAACCCATTTTCGGAAGAGTTTATATAATTACTACCCTAAAAATGACTATAATGTGTACGTCATAGAAAATTGAGAAAGTATTAATGACTATTAAAATCATGGGTATTTGATGGATACAAACTTTTATATAAATCGAGGCACAGTTTGTTAATGACCATGCCATCAAACAAGTATAATTAGGAGAATAATCGTGCTTTATATATGTGTGTGTGTGTGTGTGTGTGAGTATGTATGTATCTATAATAATTTTTACTTTAGAGAAATGGCGATAACTCAAGTACCTCGACCTTATAAGATTTGCCCGAATATCACATTTGTGTTCATAGAATTGAAAAAGTTGTGTTCTTTTGTCACAGATCACATCATCCATAACTTGATTTAAAATAAAAAACATCCTAAGGTTACCCCTTTCCAAAAGGAACCATCGAAATTGATCTACGTGGTAAAAAGTTACCACTAAACATACTTTTAAAAACACCTTCGAATAGTCTCCTCAATTGAAACTATCCCGGAACTAATATTAACGTAGGATTAAAATAAATAAAAACTTTGTGAAAAAAAAAACACATAAAAGGCTACTTCAAGGCGTAACGATCGTTTCGACCGAAAACTCGTTCGGTCTTCTTCAGACAAACCCTTCCGTCAAACAGAGCAGAGGGAACTGAAAAAGATAAACAATCAAGCATGTTGCCACAAGGAAACAAGAAAAGGTGGAAAAAAAACCAAGGAGAGGGGGGAAAAGAGAGTGGGGAAGGGATACAAAGAAAAGAAAATAAGGGCAAACAAAAAAATATAAATAAATAAATAAATAATAATAAAAGCAATAAAGAACACACACAAAAAGGAAAAAGAAAAGAAAACAGAACAAACAAAAGAACATAAAACAAAGAAAACATAAAAACGCAAAAAGTAATTAAATAATATTTTTTTTTAAATACATATATACTTTTTTTATAGACACCAAACAGGACAAACAAAATAATAGAAAAGGAAGGGGGAAAAAGGTGGGGGGAAGGAAAAAGGTAGCAGAAGAGAAAAGGGAAAGTTAATAGAACTTTACAACAACAGCTGCCAAGCGGAATGAACGAAAGGAACGGAAAAACCATCGTTCACAAGACGTTCCAAGTGCTGGGTAATGGAAAAACCTTCCAAAAAATCAAGATGGGATAAAGATCGAGGAGTGCACAATATCTTAGCCTTAGAAAACTGAAACCGATGATTAGAATTCCAACAATGGGAGGCAATAGAAGATTTGGAAAGCTCATGCTTAGAAACATATCTCTCATGCTCTATGAGCCTAAATTTGAGAGCTCTTCTGGTCTGACCAATGCAGCCCAAATCACAAGATCCACAAGGAATATAATAAACACCCCAACGGTTTTCAGTTGATCATCTTCAGTCAATTTTCAAGTTAACGACGTCATGTTTATGACTGTCGCAAAAGAAATCTCACTCAGATCAACTGGTCAGCTCACTCAGTTAGTTTCCTAGTGGAATAATATTATCTATTACTTGTAAGTACGGTTTTTTGTTTCCTTTACATGATACTGTTATGGAGAAACGTAATCCTACATTAAAAGATTCCAAGAAAATGAGAACATTTTCCTTTTTTTTTAAGTTGGTTAACCCTACAGTGTTTACCCTTACTGTAGCCAACTGGTTGTGATTACATTTTCATTTTTTCGTAATAAATAGAAAATTTTGTAGTTTTTCTCTAAAATATGAATTTAAAATAAATATAAAGCCGCTGCGGAAATAATTTTCAGTTTTTAAAAATGTATGGCATAATTATTTTTGGGGGGAAACAAGCTGAATTCAAAGCGTGTGTATGCAGTTCGCTGAGCAAATTTTTGCACGAATTTTTGATGGCTTGTAATTTTTATTGCTAAATGAAAATAAATACAAAACTGTTCAAAAATAGTAGTGGACTAAATAACGTAGAATTAGGCTAAATTACTTTCTTTTGTTTTGTGAGAGCTATCGGGTGGATATTCTTAATTTTTCAAATTTGAATTTTTTATAATTTTTCTGGGAAACTGCATTTTAAAAAATAATTATATATTTTTTTAAATGCTGGCATTAAAAAAATATTTTTGCCAGCATTACCGACGCAGATCGGTAAGTTTTGTGGCAGCAAACCTAAATAAAGTTACAATTTTATTCGCAGCCCATTAAAAAAAGAAATCACACATTTACAGGGTTAAAAGATTCCGAGGAAATGAGAACCTCCTCTTTTTTTTTAAATCTGTTAAAAATAAACGCTTTAGAACAAAATATTGAAAATCAGGCTCACCTAATAACTTGACAATTATAAAATATTCTGATATATCCCTTGCATAAACTTAATAAGCACACTAATGTAAAAGATGTGTCACAGCTCTGTTCCAACGCAAGGCACCCGGCTTGTACTCGAAAGAACAATAGAATTACAGCTGGACCGATTTTTTGTGGTGCTCCCTATTTATTTTTTTATATTTATTTATTTATTTACTTTCTTTTGTTGTCAATTTTACTCTTGTTCTTTTAACGACATTCCTCGTCTTTCGGTTGGAGACTGCCATCCTCCTGACGTCATAGCTTGACGTTTCTGATTCCGACTGCCAAACGACAGCTATTTTTGCTGTACGAAAAGGTTCCTTTCGAATTAACAAGGTCCTTGGTATTTTTTTCAGTTTTATTTAACATTTAGGAAGTAAGAATTGAGTGTCTTTGTTTAACCGACGGTTGTTTTTCTCTATGTTTTTTTTCCTTCCCTGTCCAAGAACAACTTCTATTCTAAGCCTTGTAATACTGTGAAAGCTATTGTTTCTTTTTCGATGGAGGGCAACGCACTTCGAATCATTCACAAAGATGTAGATACACACGCTAATGTATGTAAACAAACTGAGAAACAAGCATGCTGGTTAAGGTCTCATTATGCCCGAGTAGGTAAGGAACTGAACATGGTAGACGATTGACGTGTGGAGGTTCCACTTTCGGACCCGTCGCACAGCTGTCGAACTAACGATCTGGAGACGATTTATTTATGTATTTTGTCTTAATTTTCTTTTCTTTTTATCCCTTCCCCCCTTTTTTCCCCTCTCCGTGGTTTTGTTCGGCATTTCTTTTTTCCTTGTGGCAACATGCTTGTTTGTTTATCTTTTTCAGTTCCCTCTGTTCTGTGAGACGAAGGGCTTTGACTGAGGAAGACTGAAAGCAGTGGCGGCCCGTGGTCAAAAATGTTAGTGCAGCCGGAAGCATATGAGCCCCCCCCCCTTTCCTCCGGAGAGGATTGGAAAATCTTTGTTACTGAATTCGAAAGCTGGCGGATTAAGCCCTCACCGAGGAAAAAGAAATTACATAAAAAATGTCAGAGATCCTATTTTACTTCCATAAAATGAACATAAATTTCAACCAGCTGCTCTTATCCTCAAAATTGCATTAATCCGTGTCTGATACGAAGTTTCCTTAGAATTTTCTTTTGTAACGATAACTTGAGAAAAAAAGAAAAAAAGAAAAAAGAAAACTTATACTTATTTTTTATAAGTCAAATCAATCCTCCTTTCTTTTAAACATGCGAATCGGTCAGTGATGTCCCCATAAAAAGGCGTTGTTTTAATTCAGATATCAATAATTTTAAAAGCTCTTTAAAATTTCCCATGTTTAAAGAATTTTCTCGCTTACCATGTCTAAATGCCAGTTCTTGCTTACTTAAAAACAATATTGGTTTCATGGGTAATTGTCCATTCATAAGCGTCTATTCAGGCTTACCTTCTTGATAAATTCAGCAATATAAAGTCCAGAGTTTTCCAAACATATATTCTCCTTACCCCCTCCCTCACTTCTCGTCCGAGCGAATCAGTTAGTGGAGTTTTCAAGTTCAGCCGCCGCGCGCCGTTAGAAAATCTTCCATCGGCTGTATCCAGCTGCATACTCCCTATGCCGGAGAGGCTGCTGACGTAGTCGTTGTCATGGCAACGGTGCTGCCAATTTTCTTTTCAGCGCTCTGGGCTGAACCAAAGATTTTCCCAATTGAATTGCGGGAAGATTAAAGAGCTTTTTTTCTGAATGAGCGATCCGGCCACAATACTTTTTTTTTGTTTGGTTTTTTTCGGAGATTTTTTTAAATTTACCGTAGGAATTCCACAATTCTAATCTGAATTTAGGAAAATTAGTAAAAATAAATTATTTTAAAGTATGTGCTGATAATTTCAAGTGCAGCCCGGCTGTACTTGCTGTATCCACGAGCCGCCACTGACTGAAAGAATTTTTGGTCGAAACGATCGTATCAAGTTACAAGTAACATCTTATGTGTGTTTTTTCACAAAGTTTTTTATTTATCTTATAGTTTAACACCAGTATTTTGAGTGTTTTTTCCGCTAACGATCTGGAGTTTGGGTCCGTTTTCTTTAGATGTAGCGTGACTATGCGTTAGAACCCCTTAAAAAGTCTCCCACCAAGGCAACCCCCTACCCTTCTGTTGGCAGATGCCACTCGTGTAGGCTTGCCATAACACAAACACATACTGCTTAAACTTTTTACCCCTCAACTGTGACCTATATTTCAGAAAAAGGAATTAAAATGTAGGCTTTTATCATACACTAGCTGAAGTCTATCTAACTACTGTATGAAAGTTTCTATCATACACTAGCTGGTTGCATTATGTACTAAATCGTTGTTGACGTGTTAGTACATAATGCAAATTTTCAAAAAGCTTGAATCTTCGTCAGCATTGTAGGTGTATAAAGAATGTAAATGGTATATTAGAAATACTATAGAAATAAAATTATATCTTCTGTGTATTGTTAAAAGATTACTGGTTTCGGAGTAACAAACTGATCAGTAAATTTGACTGTTATAGAGAACTTCTTTCCATTTTAAAAAATTAAATTTTATTCTGATTGAATAAGCTTTTCAAGTCAACAGGTCATTCCTAACCTCTAACTAAATTTTGTTTGATTCACTGTAGATATATCTTAACATTATTCCTCCAAAACATTTTGGGCAATTTTCACAAAATCTAAAAAAGCAAATAAAATGTTTTTTAAATGTATTTAAATTTTTCAACAAATTCCGATTTTTGTTGTTTTAGCCGTTGCTGATCATGTTGCCGATCATCAAACTTCATTGTATTCTCTTAATCCATTTTTAAGGAATGCGAGAACAAACATTTATACGATTTTCACCCTAATCCCAAAATCTATAAAATATTTAAAACTGTTTTGGCATCTGGAGTTCAAATTAACTTGCATCTAACATAATTCCAAATTTTATTCTATCCCCTTCCCATTTTTCAAGAAAAGCGCAAACGTGTACTAAATTTTCACAAAATCTCAAAATGTATATAAAAAAAAAAAATTAAATACTTTGACGCAAAGAGTTCAAGTGACCACCATTGACGATATTAAATTTTATTACTCTTGCTTCAGTGGTTTATACGTAATAGATAAATGTTTTCATATTTTGAACAATTTTTGCAAAATCTCAAAATCTAATCAAAATTTTTAAACAATTCGGCACTTATAGTTTTAATTGAGTGACCACCTATCATGTCACTCAATTTCATTTCACTCGCTTCAGTCGTTATTACGTGATGCGCGAACAAAAATTTACGCAGTTTGAAACGATTTTGCAAAATCTCAAAATCTAATCAAGATTTTAAAAAATTCGACGCCTACATTTTAAGTTGAGTGTCCACCTATCATTTCGTTTCCTTCCTTCGTTATTACGAGATCGCAAACAAAAATTTACGCAGTTTGAAACGATTTTTGCAAAACCTCAAAATCTAATCAAGATTTTTTTTAAAATTCGACGCCTATATTTTAAGTTGAGTGACCACCTATCATGTCACCAAATTTTATTTCATTCACTTCGTTCGTTTTTACGTGGTTTGCGAACAAAAAAAGCCTCACGGACAGAATGACAGAATGACATACAGACAAACATTTTTGGGGGGATTCCCAGGTACTTGAAACAGATAGAAATCGCAAAATGTTTGAATTCTAAGTAATGTACAGATAAAAGTCTAATTTTGTATTTATATGGATTTCTGGTTTAATGTTATTCTTTCTATCAATGCAAAAGTTAGAAATTCATTATTTCGTGAAAAAATGTAAAACAAATGAAATAAATATTTTAATAATAATAATGTACATTTAATTTTATTTAAAGTGTCCAAACACACCAACTAATTTCTACATGAAAAGACATAATTTTCTTCATATATGTCCATACATTCCTACTCTTAACAGAAATATCCGTATATGAACCTGAAGAGTTTAAAATGTACGCTTCATTCACGTCTGAATGAGACAATTTGTACAGGCTGTCCAGAAACTTCTTGTACAAACTTGGTGGGAAGGTACAGAACATCGTTAGGAACAATAATTACATAGAAAAGCATGTGTGGAAATCGATAAGAAGCGCTGTACGCGAGCTCTCAAGGTCGCCACGTGTGGCTTTCTCATTGTCATATCAGCCCCATCATGGCCGAGTGGATAAGACACTGAGCATGGTAGACGGCTTAAAAATGAAGGTGCCGGTTTCAGGCCCGTCGCGCGCCAGTCCATCTCTACGGTCCGAAGTTTGAGGCGGTTTTCTTCAGATGTTACGTGAATACGTGTTAGAACCCCTGTAAAAGTCCTCTGCTCACGCTCCACCCCCCCCCCCGCTCCTGCATAGCAGATAGCCCTCATGTAGGCTTGCCAACACAGACATCGTTTGTTTGTTTTTAAGGCTCTCTAAAAGCTCCTTAGCGACTATAGTTTTTACAAGAACAGCATTAAGACAGTAATAACGCGAATTTCACTACATCATATCAATATTATTTAATTTGTCTTAGGTTGGTATGAACAACAAATTTTTTTTAAAAAAATCAGCTTTGCTCAAAACTTAAAAAAAAAGAGCGGCTAGCGTTTGTTTTAAATTTTACTGCGAGCATTATATGTCAAATAACAGCACTTTGTACTTTAAGGTAGTGTAAATATACTTCTCTTATAATCTGGTACACACACTTAGTACTTACACTACTGTACACATAACAGCAAAATAGAAAAGCTTCATCTCCAACATTTGATCTGCAACTGTAATACTTGGAAATGGGCCAGGCTGAGTTTTGAAAAGTACATTCCTGGCAGACTGTCAATTTGGAGTAAAAGAATGAACAGATAAAGAAATGTTTATTATTTAAAATAAAAATATATCCCAGTTTTATGCTTGCATTATATGCTTTTACTCTTTTAAACTCCAAAAAATGTATCGTTTCATTTTCTTTTTATTAAAGAGCTCAAAATTATTTTTACAACATAAAAATTTCTACGTTTTCCAATTTTACCTTTTTGGGTCAATTTATTTGCACTTACTCGTTCCCTGTACTTTTAAGACCAACAAAAGACACCTTTGAACACTTTTCCACAGTGCTAGAAAGTGCTTATAATTTCCAATTATCTGTCAAACTGCCCGTGCTTTTAGGGATGGACGCGAGACGAAAAATAAGCGTCTCGCAAAATAGCCTAAAAGCTTGTCTCGTCTCGCAAAAATTGCGACATCGTAATGTTAAAAATGTGTGTCTCGTCTCGCAAAAAAGTCGTCTCGTGTCCATCCCTACGTACTTTCTAACTGCCGTCAAGATTGTTATCAAATTTATGTATTTTATTGCTGTGTACTATACTATACCACGTACTCTAGGGAGCAAGTATAATTTAAAAAAGAAGAAAACCGACGTCAAATTACTTCACCATCACGAAGCATTATTTCCATTCTAAATTAGTAGGGTTTCGCAAATTCTCGTCAAATATAGCATACATCGCCAAGCTGGGCTCAATTTCGGGAATTTATTTTTTGTCCCAAATTTGGCGATAAATCCCCAAAAATGGCTAACCTTGACGAAATTTGACATATGCTGGCACTGCAAACTTTTCTAAGCTATACCATTATTCCCATTGAAAATAGTAGGGTTTGGCAATTCTCGCCAAATATAGAAGATATCGCAAAGCGGAGTTCAGTTTTGATAACTAATTTTTTGACGTCAAACTTGGCTATAAATAGCCAAAAATGGCCAACCTTGGCAAATTTTGACATTAAGACCAGTACCGTTGCTGGCAAGCCTTTAAACAATAGTCTCAAAAGGCTCTCGGCGCATTTTACGAACTCAATCTATTTCAGACGCAGTCTGGTCAGCCTATGTCATTAAGTTTTATCGTGTTTTCCTTCGCAGTCAAGATAGACGTAGGATTGTAGACGTAGTTTCTTCCCAACGTAGTTGATAGACGTAGTTTCTTCCCAATGCAAAGAAAATAATTTCTCATAGATTCGACTCCAAGGAAAGTGGTTAACAGTGGCGGATCAAAGGAGGGAGCGATGGGGCGATCGCACTCCTCTTGAGCACACTTAAACGCACTTAGAGCTAATGTTTGACCTGTTTACTCTCATCATTGAAAAGACATTCTTTCCTTGACCGATATTGTCCTCTTAGAATGGTTCTTTGAATGCTCCGCCTGAACACAGCGCGGGTGTTTAAGAAACTATTCTGGGAAGCAACACTGGCCAAAGAGTCTTCTCCGTTTCGTCTTTCTAAATGATAAGAGCGAACAGGTTAAACATGTGTTCAGTATTAAAAGTGATTAGGTAATGGTAAAAAAAGATTAACCACTGATAATAAATAACATTGTAAAGTTGCTAATAGCAAAGTTATAAGTGTCCAATGTAACTACCATCAGAAAGATTCCACTGTGTACCAAAATTCGTCCCACCCAGCAAACACACACATTAACGTTCTATCATTAATGTCTATTAACGTTCAGAAAACGTCTTCTGAACGTTGATAGACGTTCAGAGAACCTGTGTGTGTTTACTGGGCACCCTTTTTCAGCAAGTCTGGTGTCACATTTTCAGTGGCTGCAGTTATCCTCGTTCTCAGTTTAATAAACTGCCAACGAGCTGGTAGAAGTCAGCTGATAGAGGTGGAAAAGCACTTTCACTTTTCTGTAAGCCTCAAAGAAAATATAGCATGAAATTAACCCTTTGAAGCCCAAGTATTTTCACATCGATATAGAAGATCAACTGAGTAGATACCCAACGCTGAAAAAGTGCAGACGTTATCCTCGATCCATTTAACTACCAACAGCATGGCGGACGATCGAATCGCCAATCTGGCGCCACAGAGCTAAAGAAGTTTTCTGACGCAACTGACTGTGCAACCGCGCAGGCTTGGCAGTTTTTTTTACCGGGCAAACAACCCTTTGTATCATATGAAACTTACGTACGGGTGTTTTCCATGTGACGTCACTGGCGACATTTCATCCGCCACGTGCGAGTGTTTATGGTGACAGTTAGTTTTGGTTTTAGCTTGTTAAGATCTTGAGGGTTATTTAAAACTTTTTTGTAGACATTATGACTATTGCAAAAGAAGATAGAGTATTAGTTATTAACAAATAATAACTGTTTTAGAAAATAATTTTTCTTTTTAACCCTTTGAGGCGCAACCCTTTCCCAATGCTGAAAAAAGGGCAGCCGTTGCCATCGCTCGACTTAACTACCAGCAAGATGGCGGACGATCGAAACGTTCATCGCGTGCCACAGATCGAAACGTTCATCGCGTGCCACAGATCGAAACGTTCATCGCGTGCCACAGATCTAGAGACTCTTTTTTGACGACAGCTGGCTGTGCCACACAGCCATCTGCGTCAAAAAAGGGTCTCTAGATCTGAGGCACGCGATGAACGTTTCGATCGTCCGCCATCTTGCTGGTAGTTAAGTCGAGCGATGGCAACGGCTGTCCTTTTTTCAGCATTGGGCAATCTATCCAGCTGTTCTCGCGTTCTTCCATTTTTCAGCAGATGTCCGTGCTGTTAAAAATAATCGTGACCACTTTTTTTACGGGAAATGACGTGCTTAAAAAGTAAAGGATTCTCGTGGAGCTATGTCACCCGCAACTATTTTTATAGAAATCAAATCTATTCTTCGTGACTGGCAACAGTCAAAACGTTAGAGTTGGGTGTTCCCAGAGCAGGAACACTGCGCGTTAAAGGGTTAATGTGAGATTTTGTTTTAAATATTATTAATCATCAAATACTAAAAACAATTCAAGAGATCGTATTTTAGAAGGTATGGAAAGCTTTTAATAAGTATTTTTACTATTGAAAACGTATAATAAACCCTATAATATACTATTTAGACAATGTTCGTAATAACAATAATTTTAGAACAATAATAATCTTTTAAATATCAAAGTTTTGAAGCGAAACGCGATATCATCTTTTACTAAACCTTTCATTTCCACATTCATAAAGACAATAGCTCAATCCGAGTGGTTTATATGAATAAAAAGTCATTATAATATGGATACACAATTCACTTCAATAAAAGTTGGCGAACGTAAGTACCGCCGGCAGACGAATCTCTGGAACTCTAGAGATCACGCAATAAGTCCATTATATTCTTTTATTTTTATGCATGTGTGTTTTAATAAAATTGCTTATTTTACTATCGTATATGATTGCAACATTTTGTGTTGTTTTGTGAAAAAAGGTTGAATTTTTCAGAAAAACAAGATTAACATCAACATCCGATTGACAAATGCTCTACTTTTGGGAGGTGCCCAGTAGAGATGAGTTCGGGCTCATTTTTTGAAGTCCGAGCCCGCCCGAGCCCGAGGACTTTTAATCCGAGCCCGCCCGGGTCCGAGCAATATAATTTAAGTCGGAACCCGAGCTCGAAATTTCAGTTAAAGATTTAAAAAAAAAAAAATCCAATTACTTCGTTGATAGAATAATATGAATTTTGCCGTCTGTGCAAATTAAAGACAAATATAGTTGCAAACTCTCAATGCACTTTCTAATTCTTTATTTATCCATATGTTTATCAAATAATGTCGGATCTCATGACTAACTAATGAATATAAGCCGCCGTTCTGAAATATCCAAAGAGCTTAACGCACACTTCTAGGCGCCAGTGCCGATATTTTTTTTATAAGTACAGCCAACTATGGTTATAGCGAACCCGCATATAGTGAACCATCGGACATAGTGATCGCAAACCATTAGTCTTGATTCACACACAGTATCTCTATCCATCATGAAGACACTTGGGTTTTAGTGAACTTCGGAAAGAGTGGACGAAATTTGTTGGTCCCCAGAGGTTCACTATAACGGGAGTTGACTGTACTTTTATTTTCCTCGTGAATCACTTTTTAAAATCTGTTTCAAGGAGTATGTTCAATAAAGGAGAAATTTTTCACGAGCCCGAGCCCGGTTCGGGCCCGGGCTCGGGCTCGGGCTTTCGGGCTCGTACTGAGCCCGTCTCATCTCTAGTGCCCAGGTCTGCCTGTTCACACTTTGACTACGTCACTGCTTTTAACCCTTTGAGGCGCAACCCTTTCCCAATGCTGAAAAAAGGGCAGCCGTTGCCATCACTCGACTTAACTACCAGCAAGATGGCGGACGATCGAAACGTTCATCGCGTGCTACAGATCTAGAGACCCTTTTTTGACGACAGCTGGCTGTGCCACATAGCCATCTACGTCAAAAAAGGGGCCTCTAGATCTGAGGCACGCGATGAACGTTTCGATCTTCCACCATCTTGCTGGTAGTTAATTCGAGCGATGGCAACGGCTGCCCTTTTTTCAGCAATGGGCAATCTATCCAGCTGTTCTCGCGTTCTTCCATTTTTCAGCAGATATCCGTGCTGTTAAAAATAATCGTGACCATTTTTTTACGGGAAATGACGTGCTAAAAAATAAAGGATTCTCGTGGAGCTATGTCACCCGCAACTATTTTTATAGAAATCAAATCTATTCTTCGTGACTGGCAACAGTCTAAACGTCAGAATTTGGTATTCCCAGAGCGGGAACACTGCACGTTAAAGGGTTAAAAATGGACTATTTTTGACTCGAAAGCTACCGTGCTCCTCCTTGGCGTTTTAACATAATGAGGCAAAATTTCACATCAGTAGTTGATTTGATCTATATCATGCACTCGAGCGAATCCTGAAACCCATCTAATATTTGGAAAATAGCCAAGATGGCGATCACTTTGATTTAGCTGAACAACGTACGTTGACGACAGATACGAAAACTTGACATGGAAATTGCAGTGAACAATTACTCATATCATGTTTCATTACATTACAGATGAGCTCACTTACGAAAACACGAATCCGGAAGATATTATGTGACTCAACGCCTAGACAGTTTTCAATTAACCCTTTGACGTGAAACCCTATTCACATCTAGTATGTAGAAGAACTTAATGCAGTGCCCAACGCTGAAAAAGTACACCCTTTCCATCTCTCGGGTTAACTACCAGCAAAAAATGGCGGTCGATCGATTCGCTGCGAATAACATACGAAGGGAATATTACCTAGCTAAAATTCTCTCTTTTTCGACATATCCGACTAAGCAGTCGCTGTCGCCCGCACAGTCGGCTGTGTCAAGGTCTATTTAGTGCTGTAGCACGGGATGGGTGATTCGATCGACCGCCATGTTAGGGGTAGTTAACTCGAGAGATGGCAACGGGTGTACTTTTTCAGCGTTGGGGCCATTTAACCAATTTTTTTGCGACTAGCAGTTGAAAGCGTTGGAGAGAGGTGGTTTCACGGCGCTACCACCGCTCGTTAAAGGGTTAATTAACAAATTGAGCCAAGAATTACGCCAAAGAAATGAATTTAAAGCAAAAATTTTAATTACTGGGAAACAAGTTTTTTTCCTCCTCTCTTCTATGTATTCTCTAGAGAATCAGTACACATAAATAAAATAAGCACTGTTTATTTGGCCCATGACCTCCCTTAAATTTAGCACTCTTGTTGCATGAGTGAAACCGCTATGAAAAAACTTCCTATTGTCCAGCGCCTTCCCCGTATAGGCGTTTGAATACACCTTCGTGCTTTAAATACAAGCAGTTTAAGAGGAATTCAAAGATATTTCAAGGTTTTGGGAAGTATTTAAACACTTGGTACCAATGAGACAAATAATAAATAAATGAATGAAATGAAATGAAATTAAGGATTGATTTCCGTGTTTGGGAAATTTCTGCAACTGGTTTATATCTGAGTTATTGCACAAGGATTTCCTATATTAGTTTAAGGTGTGAAAAACAATCTTAACAAAAGAATGTACTTACAGTCCCCAAGTCCGATGATATCTTGCAAATCTTGCTTGTAATTGTTGAATGCTTTGGAGTTACAAACATCGTTTTCTGTTAGTTGAGTTTTATCCTCTGACTTTTCTTCATCTATAGACACAATAGAATTGCGTAAGTTATATATTCAGATGAATTGTAAAAAGTAGCATTCTGCTGAAAAGACAAATTATCTATATTAGTTTCTGAAATAATAGCTTTGTCTGCGTAAAACTGAATCATTCAATATAAAGTATGAGTCTTCAATTTTTTTTATTGAATTCAATATTTTGGGCGAAATTGCTGAATTATTCATTAAATCAACATAGGGAAAATTATCTTTATCTTTTTCTTTAATGATTTTTGACTAACTTTTAGTCAAAAGTATCTTTGTTTTCGGGGTAGGAGGCGATTTTATTTACAGGACGCGCTTCCAAAATTCAATTCTCTTAAAAAAAAAAAAAATTGAGTAACTGTAATATTAATTGAAACTGTATAAATGCTGCGAATTCATTTTATAAGATGTACCCCGTTTCTGAAATGCATTTTAAGATTAAAAAACTAGTTGTTATCCTGAAAAAACGATAATTATATAAGCAAAAACATTACAAATAATATTATTTTTCAGTAAATTTAATAGTGATCGAATTAGCCACATAGATGCAAAATTGATATGAGCTTATTTCGAACAGACTGTAACGTTTTGTCTTAATTTGCTGACATATAGTATTAGTTGTACCACAAATGTAGTCATGTCTTTTAATTTTATTTATTTATTTATTTACCGATTGGCCCGAATATAACGTGGTGTTTTTTGACCGATAATTACCCGTTAAAAACCTGCCTAGCGCTAAATTCAAGGCCTAAATATAGGATTTTTCTAAATATCTTGATGAAAAATTTCGGGGTCGCGTTATATTCGAGCTAATTCGGTAATTTATTTATATTTTGTATCATACACAAGCAAATAAATTTTCAACAATTTTTTTTAAAGTTTAACCAAAACATAAAATTCATGTTGGTTACATTTTAAAGAATTCTGTAGTTCATATTTTTTCTTTCAGGGGAGATGTGATTACAAAAAAAAGGGGGGGGGTATTGCCATCTACCCCGTTGGAGAACAAATTTCAAAATGTCATCAAATTGATTTTTAGGTATTCGTTATTGTTGTGTTTTAAGGAAGAATTCTATGGTTTTCTTTTTGCTTGTTTGCTTTTTTTCCTTTGAGAGAGATATGTGAAACGAACGTTTTGACCGCCTATACCACATATGTTACAAATTTTGGGAAATGCTGTCTAATCTATCACTTATGCTTAGAAAATCACCTACATGCCAAATTTCGTATCATTAACTTCAGTAGTTTTGCCTAAGCGAAATAATGACATTCGAAAAAATGATTTCTTTCCGGTACATCTAACATATAAATTAGTAATGTTATCACAATTATTCAATTCAATTTTCATATTTTTAAATTACATTACTTTATGATAGTCTATCATTTTATAATAATTTTTACATTCTTTACATGAATTTTGTTTGTTTGATCAAAAAGATGCGAATTGTTAGGACGAACAGAACCATGACATCTGCTGATATAGTTCCCTTTTTTCAAACAAACTTGTTGTTCAAGCAGACAACTTTTCTATAACTAAACGCTCGTTGAAATTTATTTGTTTGAATTTAATGTAAAAAAAAAAATTTAATTCCGATATACCTAATAGTCTATTTCATGAAATTTTAAAGCATTTTTTCTTTTCACATTTACTTGTTTTTGAACATCTTTCAAAAAATATTTTCAAATTGAAAAGAAAAGTGTCGCAAGATGTCGCTTCTCTCTTGCAAATATGTCGATAAATTAATAAGATTTTAAATTTTTCATTCCTTGGAAAAAAATTTCAACTGTTAAAGTGAGAAACACATAAAACAGTCACCTATCTTATGAGTCAAACGCAGGCAATTTCGGTATTTCAAACAAGACCCAAATCCAAAGGAGACTGCAGCAATATGTATAAATATTTTTATGCATATTTGTATGGTAGCTACACAAAGTTCCCAAGTATATGGAAAATTTAGTTACACTATCTAGATTTTCTTTTGTCATGTCACAATATAATAACTTTCAAAAATAATTAATGCAATGTTACAAATATTAAGAATTTTGTTTTGTAGTATTCCAATAATTTTTCGCATTGCATCATCATAATATTACAAATGCATGAAAATATAAATTTTGATGTTTATATGTAAATTATAAAAAAATTAAAACACCATGAAAGAAAATAATCACGTATGCCATTTTATTTATGTGTTAAGGAATGGGATGTTAATAAATTAATAAACAAGAAGGTCCTTTGACGAAATTTTATCCGAATTGAAACAATATTTTTAACTTGATAAATATTCTTAATCATTGTTCAGTCACATCGATAAATGATTCAAATAGTATCATTTTAGTTTAATGTTGGAAAATTAATAAGTAAGGACAAGGAAGAATTTCTTTTTGAAAATTGTTCGATGTTTACTTTTGAAATGCGTGATAGTAGAATGCTTTAAACGTAAAAGTTTACGACTTCAACTTTTTTTATGATGTTATTATCATTGATAACATTAGAGTATTGATTTGTTTGTGCTAAAGAAAAAAATAGCTGTAGGTCCAAAATTTTGCAGATCGCCTTTATAATTTTTATGTCTATAAATATATATTTCATTATAAACTATTTTTAAATGTTCTGGTATAAGTTAGAAATAATAACAATCCCATATGACAATATTTTTATTTTAAAAAATTCGAACACAAAAAAAGGTTTTTGACTCGCAATTAATTTTTTTTTAGGAATAGCATATTAGATAAACCTTCTTTTAAACAGTTTCTTGCTGGTTGTACTTGAAGAATTTAGGTATACATAACTGTAAACATATAATTCGGAGTAAATATTTCACTAAATTGCAAATATGTTATTGTACATTGAAGACAGTTATCGACTGAAAACTATTACAAAGCTGTTAAAATTACGCTTGTTATGTATTTAAAAAAATATTGTTAAATAATAGTAAAGTTAAAACAAAGTAAGATTTAAGAAGAAATAATGCTGTTATCTGCATTTTTAATGTGCACAAAAGAATTGTGCAACAAAAAGATTACAATGTTACATACTGCGTTATATTTTAAGTAAGTTCAGGCTTTGATGATGACAAACCTTGCACATAATCATATCGAAGGCTTTTCTCATGACATTTTAACTATTTAAGACGATGCATTCATGTGTTTTTTATCTATGCAGAATCGCAGATGCATTTCTACACAAACATGTGTCAGTGTGTGTTGATAAAAGATCTAGTTAAAAATTAGTGCATTTCTGTGTCAATATAATACTTTTTTAATGCTATTTCTCTAAATAAAGTTTGAATATTTCGAATGGCATTTCGGGGTGTACTGAATAAGGACCCCGGGCTCACCCAGTATTCTCGTGCGCCAATCAGGGCTCGATTAAGTTAAACATACGATAGTAAACAATCCAACACCGAAAGTTTCGCTTAAAGCACGTATGTTTCAGCATGACAAAAAATTTACGACGAAGATAGTGTGAACTGTTATAAGATCACAATTTTTAAGAAAGCAGTTTGAATATTTACAAAATAAAATCCGGAGATGAATACTGAAATCTTACCATTTTCTTCTTGTTTCTTATCCATGATCGCGTGCAGTTATTTCCTTTGCGAATCCGGGCAGCTGACAATCTTGTGTCCTGCCCCAGGAAGGCGATCAATAGAGTTTCCCAGAGTTCGTCCACGAGGGCGGATGCTGAGGGTTACCAGGGGCAACGAATTGCGTCCTGCTTGGAGTGTGGAGCGGGATAGGTGGCCACACTCCTGAACCGGATAGTCCCGGATTCGGAAGATAAATAGCTTGACCGTTCTCAGCAAATTTCGCCAGAGTTTTGTACCATAATTATTTTACTCTTTTTTTTCCCTTTTTTATTTCATTCTTCCTCTCCTTTCTCTCTCCCTTTTCTTTTCTCCACGCTTTTCTTTATCCTTTTTTTTAGTTTATTCTGCTTCTCTTTATTCTCTCTTTTTTTTTCTGTTTTTCTTTTTCCTTTCTGTTATCTTATTCTTCCCCCTTTTTTCCTCTTTTTTTTTTCTCTCTTCTCTTGCTTCTTTTTCCTATTTTTACTTATTTTTCTCTCTTTTTTTCTTCTCTTTTCTCTCGACCTTTTCCTTTTCGTATGTTATTATTTTCCTCTTTTTTTCTATCTCTCCACTTTTTCTTATCTTTTCTCTCTTTTTCTTCTTTTTTTTTTTTTTTTTAGTTTATTCTTCTCTTTATTATCTCTTTTTTTCACTTCTCTCTTTCCTCTCTTCTTTTTCCTTTTTTTATGTTCTTTTTTCTCCTTTTTCTCTTCTTTTCTATCTCATCTTTTTCCTTTTTTGTATTATTCCCTTCCTCTTTCTTTTCACTTCATTTTTTCTTGGTTTTTTTTTTTTCTCAATTCTTTTTCCCTTTTCTTCTTTTTTTTCTGACTTTTTTCCTCACAAAGTGCAAATCAAAAAAGTTTGAATTTCATTTACAGCTGATAAAAATTCAAATTTTACTGTTGCTTGAATACTTGTATCATGTGTATTAATTTTCTTGAATATCTTTAAAAATCTTCAAGTTCTTTCAAGAATTTCGCAAGTTCTTTCAAGATGGTTTCGAAACTTTAAACTAATTTTACAGTTTTTAATTTAATGGGTTTATCTATTTTGTTTAAATAGATCCGTAAGTACACCAAATCCTTTTGCTGGTTTTTTAAAGAAATATATTTAATTTTTAAGAATTCCCTAATTTCAAATCATTCCTTCTTAGATGATGTCGATATATTGACAAGGAGTGAGGTCTGAAGAAAAATTATTGTTCAATTAACTAACTTTAATCTTTCAAGAGAATATCCATATCTGATTGAAGTTTACTACTCACAACTCGGCACGAGAAGATAAATTTGTTTAGAGTCAACGACCGGGTAATTTGGATGGTTTTTGCCTTCGAAGAAGACGAGTTCGCGGGATTTTTTTCTTATCACTGCTCTTCAGCTTTATTCGGGTATTTCTCAAAAATGTCTGTGCCACTAGTTGTAGCAGTGGAACAAAAATTTTCGAGGCATGGACTAATTTTAAAGAAAACAAAGTTCAGGTGGTCACTTCTGCGGAAATTACCGTGGGATATTCAGTGTCGAATTAAGTAATATCATTAATAATAGTTTAGTAATATATTAAATATAGTTTACTCAGTTTTAATGCGTCAGTTGTAAAATGATGACTATAACAAAAAATTTTAATTTAATATACACGAAATATTATTAATATGTCATATTGTGTAAATTCATATTATCACGGCAAATCTTCTATCAGTTCTAATAAACTGTTTCTTCTTAATCTAATGTCATTATTACATAACAAAAAAATTAAAAGATTGTGCTCGTATCTAAAAATAAAAGTAATTCATGCGGAATTTTTCATTTATTTTAATCCTGTGAAAAATGTCGAAATACATAATCTCAACGAGCTATTTAGAATCTGACAAATTTAAGAAAAATTTATCAATCTTACGCGATTTTCAATTTACGATTCACGCTTTTGACTGCTGTAAAAAAATACTCGTTAGTTCACCCAGTTTACTTGATTAGCTCACACAATTGATTTTATAACGGAGTACACTGTGTCCCATCTAAATAAATGAAATGAGATGTGAGATTACGGCCGATTATCTACGCTAGGCCGAGGGGGTTCCCCCTGTGGGGGAATTTCTAAGGGGCCCTAACCCGTGTTTCAGAGAAAAACCAGACGCCTTTCCGTCTCCCAGATGAGAGCGCAAATGTGCTCGGCCGCTGGTGGGGTCCCACCTAAATAAAGCCGCTGTGATTGTGTGCCGTAACTGGACAGGGAACAATAACAAAGAAACATATTGTTACGAAATAATAACTTAATTTGCTCTCATATTGCATGCGCCGCCGTGAAACTAGTTTTACAGGCATAATAGCGAAGTCCTCAGGTAATGGTGAACCTGGGGAAGTAACCCTGTAGTCTTGGCAACAAACTTGGCGATTCTCTTGGCGACGGATTTGGCGACCTTGGCGACAAATGGTGGCTTCTAGAAAATTCATGTCTCGAGACCATTTTTCAATTTTATAAGATTGTTCCAGAAGTTTCTCGGCAATTCTGGTGACGTCATCATCTCTATAAAAACGCTAGGATTTCTCACCGGGGAGTTCAGTTGAGTGATAGACATTGAAGTGCACAGTTGATTCTGTGAAATGAATAGTGTTATTGTTTTAGTTAGTGCATGTTAATGTATCTTGTATTATTTTGAAATAATGATCTGCGAGCCGTGCGATAAAGTGTTATTTTTGTTTACTGTGCTGTGTGATTGGACTGTTTTAAAATACACCCACTTGGCGATTTTTGTAACAATATTGAGAAAGAGAGCATAAATGCTTTTTACAAAGAGTAATTTAATCCCTGCCTCACCTAGTCAAGAAAAGGAAAAGAAAATAAACATGTAAAAGAAAAGGGAAAAAAATATCCTCGCCGAAATAAAGCCGCCATTGTTAAAAGCTAATATATTCGATATGTTTACATATGATATTGAACACACGATGTTGAGTGCTATTTAAGCCTTTGAGGTGCAACCCTTTCCCAATGCTGAATAAAGGGCAGTCGTTGCCATCGCTCGACTTAACTACCAGCAAGATGGTCGTCCAAAAAGGGTCTCTAGATCTGTGGCACGCGTTGAACGTTCCGATCATCCACCATCTTGCTGGTAGTTAAGTCGAGCAATGGCAACGGCTGCCCCTTTTTCAGCATTGGGTAATCTATCCAGCTGTTCTCGCATTCTTCCATTTTTCAGCAGATGTCACTGCTGTTAAAAAAAGTCGTGACATTTTTTTTTTTTTTTAACGGGAAATGATTCGTGCTAAAGAGTAAGGGAATCTCGTGGAGCTATGTCACCCGCAACTATTTTTATAGAAATCAAATCTATTCTTCGTGACGGACAACAGTCAGAACATCAGAGTTTGGTGTTCCCAGAGCGGGAACACTACGCGTTAAAGGGTTAACAATCCCCGGAGGACAGTAACAACAGCAATATTACACTAGTTTTCAATAATGGCAGCCTTCACTTCTGCCACAGACTGAAACTGTCTAAACACACATGGGCAACCTCCGGCACGCGTGCCGGATGTGGCCCGCCACGGGTTTTGATTCGGCCAGCGGAATATATCAAAACCCCGTATAAAACCCATATAAACCATTCAAAATCCCATATAAATCCCAATTATACGGCCTGCGACTTCGCTAACATCTTAAAGTTTGACCCATAACTTTGCAAAGGTTGCCCATACCTGGTCTAACACTTGCTTATCAATCACTACAAAGGGTCCCACGCATTTTCTTGGTGATTGAGATTAGCGGAAAGGGCAAGACATTTCACTACATGCACCCCATTTTCGAAAAATCATTCCCAGGAGGCTTTTGCAGTGAATGAGGCTATTGTCCTGCTGGTAAATCACACTTCGGCCACCATCTCTCCCAGTCAATGGGTTTCTAGCATTTCTTGGTTATCAGCAGCTTTCATCGGCCGGAAAGAAAAGCCAAGTTACGTTTACATCATATTGTTGCAGAGAACTCTGCTTGTTTCCTGGGTTCGTCGTTTTAAAGTCCAGTTGGTGTAGAAAGTTCTTGTAAAATGGGACTTTGGGACACAAACTTTATTACTTCTAGAACTTAGTCGAAAATTCAGCTATACAAAAATCACAGGCCAGTAGCTCGTTTATAACAATCCACTCAGTACCGAAGCTTTCACAAATGCTGTAATTCTCACACAAAATAAAACACATCCACAGGTAAAAATTCAGTGGAAATATTCGAGGGATAACACTAACAGTCCCTCAAGACTCAACAATTTAGAATTTACACACAGCACTTAAGAACAAAGCTTCAAAAACACGCGCGGAAACACCGCTTCTATTATACAGTTCACAGAGCAAAGCGCAGTACTCCTCAGACGCTCGATTCACACACTACGGGAGCTCAACTCACACTGAACTGGTTATCAGCATCTGAAATGCCTGTATTTATAGGTGCCGCAGAAGCTACAAGAAGCTTCCGGAAGAGTCTATTTCTCGATTATTCCACATCAAGCGGGAATTTTGATTACGTCATAGAAATATAGCTGAATCATTAGCCTACTATGTGATTTGAATGCAGAAAAACCAACTTCACAGTCTCCATAAGGAAAATAGCGCCAAATGACCAAAATGTCGCCAAGCGTGGCAACTTTTGGTGAAATATCGCGAAATTCGGAGCCAAAAATAAGTCTCCAAAAGTGAAGTTGCCGAAGGCCTACGACCAATATTTCTCGAGATTTCTAGAACCGCCATATTAAAACAATGGGGAAACCAAAACCTCCGTATCTCCGGTTCTAGTTGACCGATTTTGATGCAACAAAAAGCAAAATTTAACTATTTGAAGCGTAGAATACAAATTTTGAACTATTTTAAGCCCCAAGAACAGCGGGTTGCCCCGAAAATTCGTAAAAATATCCCTCAGCCTCTCGACACTGTATAATCAGCCTCCACTCTTGCCTTTTTGAGAAGATATCCTCGTGTCATGCCAACAGAGCGCAACGCCGTTTGGGCCATCCAGATTAAACTTTTTCCTCATTTTGAGACCGTAGCTCGATACCACTGGTACTTCCAAGTTGGATGATAGTTGATCAAGACCCTCTCTTCATGCTTGTGGATAGTTTACAACATATGCTGCTGTTTTTTTCTCCCAAAAATACAAAAAGGTTGGAGGCTCATTATACGGAGTGGAAATGCTTAGGCTATGGCGGTAAAGTTAACTTGCCTTTTCCCTCAAGCCGTATAAAAAAGCTACCGCAAATCCGACATTTAATTCCAGCAGGACGACATCCCCATTCACATTGCAAAATCATCCTGGGAATGGTTTTTGATAATGCCTAAGAAAATGCGCGGGGTATCCTTTGTAGAGATGTAGAGAGCGTCCATAATTTCAATGGTTACAAAATTAAGTGGGGAGAAAGGCACAGAATAAGGAATAAAAATCAAATAGCAATTTGGGGTTAGAAATGTCGTTTTCGTGTAGCTGTTAACCCTTTAACGCGCAGTGTTCCCGCTCTGGGAACACCACACTCTGACGTTTTGACTGTTGCCAGTCACGAAGAATAGATTTGATTTCTATAAAAATAGTTGCGGGGGGCATAGCTCCTCGAGAATCCTTTACTTTTCAGCACGTCATTTCCCGCAAAAAAATGGTCACGATTATTTTTAACAGCACTGACATCTGCTGAAAAATGGAAGAATGCGAGAACAGCTGGATAGATTGATTGCCCAATGCTGAAAAAAGGGCAGCCGTTGCCATGGCTCGACTTAACTACCAGCAAGATGGCGGACGATCGCAACGTTCTTCGCGTGCCACAGATCTAGAGATCCTTTTTTTTGACGACAGCTGGCTGTGCGCGGCCACAGCCAGCTGTCGTCAAAAAAAGGATCTCTAGATCTGTGGCACGCGAACGTCCGCCATCTTGCTGGTAGTTAAGTTGAGCGATGGCAACGGCTGCCCTTTTTTCAGCATTGGGAAAGGGTTGCGCCTCAAAGGGTTAATAATCACTTTGGAACAAGTGAATAATAACAGGATTAATAGTGAACTTTCCGACCACTGTTCGTCGAAAACTAATATCCCAGAGAACACGTGACTAAAATTGATAGTTTAAAAGCACTATTTCATTGCATGCCTGAGATCTCTGGAGACGGGCGCATGGTTTATGAAACTTGGTTAAGTTTATGTTGCTGTTATATCAAAGCTACGCAAAGTCAATCTACCAAGGATGAGAGAGGGGGGGGGATGCCTTGACTAGAGGACTTCCTGAGGTATTCTAATGCGTATTCACATTACATCTGGGGAAAACCGACCAAAACTCCTGACTGGAAACTTGGCGAAGAAATTAGATGAACACTCTAACACTTTTCCAAAGTGAATTATTGATAGGTAAGTGAAAACGGTGTTTTTGACCGCCACATTGCTATGTGATTCTGATTCCTTACTATGTGTCCTACCTCCCCCTTACATTTTATACCATTAGCTTAGGGACACCCTGTATATGCAAAAGTCACACAGTTTCAATCTTAAGCAGAATTGAATGCAACCGTCATTGAACATTGAGATAATATTGCTGTTACTGTCCTCCCCGGCTTGTCAACCCTTTGAGGCGCAACCCTTTCCCAATGCTGAAAAAAGGGCAGCCGTTGCCATCTCTAGGCTTAACTACCAGCAAGATGGCGGACGATCGAAACGTTCCTCGCGTCCCACAGATCTAGAGACCCTTTTTTGACGACAGCTGACTGTGCGGCACAGCTAGTCTGCGTCAAAAAAACAGTCTCTAGATCTGTGGCACGCGATGAACGTTTCGATCGTCCGCCATCTTGCTGGTAGTTAATTCGAGCGATGGCAACGGCTGTCCTTTTTTCAGCATTGGACAATCTATCCAGCTGTTCTCGCATTCTTCCATTTTACAGAAGATGTCAGTGCTGTTAAAAATAATCGTGACGATTTCTTTACGGGAAATGACGACCTAAAAAGTAAAGGATTCTCGTGGAGCTATGTCACCCGCAACTATTTTTATAGAAATCCAATCTATTCCTCGTGACTGGCAACAGTCAAAACGTCAGATTTTGGTGTTCCCAGAGCGGGAACACTGCGCGTTAAAGGGTTAATGTGAGATTTTGTTTCAAATATTATTAATCATCAAATACTAAAAACAAATCAAGAGATCGTACTTTAGAAGGTATGGAAAGTTTTTAATAAGTATTTTTACTATTTTAAACACAGAAAACTTATAATAAACCCTATAATATACTATTTCGACAATGTTCGCAATAACAATAATTTAAGAACAATAATCATCTTTTAAATATCAAAGTTTTGAAGCGAAATGCGATATCATCTTTTACTAAACCTTTCATTTCCACATTCATAAAGACAATATCTCAATCCGAGTGGTTTATATGAAGAAAAAGTTATTAGAAAATGGATACACAATTCACTTCAATAAAAGTTTGTGAAAGTAAATACAACAGCAGACGAATTTTACCCTCGAACTCTAGAGATCACGCAAAAAGTCCATTATATTCTTTTATTTTTATGCATGTGTGTTTTAATAAAATTGCTTATTTTAACATCGTTTATATTTGCAACATTTTGTGTTGTTTTCGTTGAATTTTTCACAAAAACCTGATTACAATCAACATCCAATTGACAAATGCTCTACTTTTGGGAGGTGCCCAGGTCTGCCTGTTCACACTTTGACTACGTCACTGCTTTTAACCCTGTGAGGCGCAACCCTTTCCCAATGCTGAAAAAAGGGCAGCCTTTGCTATCGCTCTACTTAACTACCAGCAAGATGGCGGACGATCGAAACGTTCATCGCGTGCCACAGATCTAGAGACCCTTTTTGACGACAGCTGACTGTGCGGCACAGCCAGTCTGCGTCAAAAAAAGAGTCTCTAGATCTGTGGCACGCGATGAACGTTTCGATCGTCCGCCATCTTGCTGGTAGTTAAGTCGAGCGATGGCAACGGCTGCCCTTTTTCAGCATTGGGAAAGGGTTGCCCCTCAAAGGGTTAAGCATATCACCGTGCCTTTTTATGATGAAAGACTAAAATTTTGTGAATCACCTAATTAATGTACGACTCACATTTTACTGACTGGGTGGTTGGAGCTGTATAAAAAGTTAAAATTTGTATTTATTTAGATTTCATATTCTGAAACCTTTAATCTATACCATAAAATCGTGCACCTTTTTTATCGTAACTTTGTAATTTATTGTATACGTTTATGATCGATGTTTAAGGTATGAAAGTCTAGGTTTGTGGTTTAGGAACACTCTGTATAATCATTTGTTGTTTGCAGTTGACCTTCGAAATTAGAATTAATTCCTTTATTTCAGGGTAGCACACTAGATTCAATAACTCAAAGCTCCTAACTATGGCCGATTATATAAGCCATTGAATATGGTAAAGGGCTGAAGTGTGAATGAAGGTCAAGGTTCCGGCCTACCACGCGGCTCTTGATCTAACGGTCGGGAGTTTTAGATGTTTTCTTCAGTATTTTAGTATTTTAGTGCTGCCATCTGTTATGTAATATCCTAAATGTTTATCAACAGTTAAAAATTTACATTTACACACACACACACACAAAGTTATGGCTGATAAATACTTAATTCCTAAAGTCCTATTTTATTTCCATTAAATTAATTTAAATCTTTAAGTAGAATCGTTTCATGAATAAAAGGAAAATGAATTCTTGACTAGTTTAAAGGACACTGATACTAAAATTTTTAATTTTTTCATTATGTTAAACATTAAATAATCGAAGTAAAATGTACTAAAAAGAATATTTTAAGCCAGTTTAATTAAATTTCATTGTATGAAACACGCACGATAATAAAATAAAACACTAGGTACTTAAGTTTCTAGGCACAAACGTTCTTGGTTGTGTGCGAATTGCTGTAGGAGATGCCGTGAATTGTAGCCTAATAGAAAAAGTGATGTCCTTATTATCTTAATTCAGGCTTTGAATACTTTTTATTCGCAGCTTGATTATTGATAAAGATATAGGACGACCTAAATGTATTATTTTTCGGATGTCCACAATATGTTCTTTCGGGTTTTTTTTATTAATGCAAACACTAACCAGAAAGAAATATTTGCTCCATGGGCGCCCATATGAATACTTTTAGGAGTGTGGGGGACTATTGCATGTTTAAGGGAAGTATGGGCTTGTTTTGGAATTTCGAACATACTAGTTATAAAATAATACAAAATTCCAGTATGCTATAGAAAATATTTACTAGACGGTATGGGGGCTCGAGCCTTATCTGCTGACCTATATGGGCTCTCATGATTTATTTGAGTTAAAAGTAGTTTATGTATTAAAATTGAGGTTTATAAAAGAATGTTTTTCATAGAAAATAAAACCTCGCCAAGTCTGCGATGAGATTACAGAGAAGCAATTCTGAAATTGCTTTCGTGAGTCATATGTTAGTGTTTCTTTATATCGGAGATTGTTTTTATCACTGTTTTATCCGAATCTTTCTTTTTACTTTATAAAAAATGTCTGATTTAAAAATGTTTCAAATAATTGTTTTCCTTTATGATTAATTAGTTTTAAGATGCTAATGTTTATCATCTCAACTCTTGGCAATTTCATATGTGCTCACATTCGAGAATTGCTGTGCTGCCATCTTTTATTAATAATATGAATGATAACTTTCGCTGAGACCTAAACTTGACTTAATTATTAACCTAAATTTTAGGAAAAATTAAAAAGTTTTAAAATATAATAGGATTTATATACTGAAGCCTGTTATCGATAGGCTTCGAATTAAAATTTAAAAATTATTTGTTATTTTTATGCATAAGAAAATGAGAAAATTAGGATATTAAGTACTCTAAATAAATAAATAATAAAGTCTGCTGGCATCAAAAGGTATTTTTCTTTCTTTTACACTGTTTATAGAATGCTGCATTTTACAGATCTTCCAATAACTTACTGATCTGTGTCATGGTAATTTCAAGCAGCTTGTTGACATTGACAAACCCAAGAGAGGGACGTTAACAGTCCGGTCATCCGTGACAAGTGATCCAACGATTTTTACCTTACTGTTTTCAATTGTTTTCATTTTGAGTACACATAAAGTAAGCACTATAAAAGAATATCTGAAATTTATATTTGTTTCATTTCCTCCTCATTTTATTCTGGTATGACAAGAACTTGAAAATCCATAAATTTTCAAATTTATGTTGTACTCTGTTGCACAAAAATTAAAATAGACTAAATAATAATTTAAAATAGAATTAAAATATTTAAAAATATAAAAGTATAATTTTATTCATGAAATTGCAAATTTTAAAATGATATATAATGTGACAGCATTGCTTTAAATTTTTAAATTACTTTTTTAAATTTAATTTTAATTTAAAAAATCTAATGAGTAATTTTCAAAAAATTTGTACTAATTCACCACTTTTTTTATAAACTCTCTACAAAATTTCAATTTGGGATCTCAATGGGATCATGTAGAAAAAAATACTATTTATGTGGCATATAGCAAAAGCCAGTGTATGTGACTGTGACAGCATAACATATAATAGTGTTGCAGAATACTCTGCTTGTTTCCGGGGTTCTTCGTTCTAAAGTTCAGATGGTGTGAAAGTTCTAGTAAAAGTCCACTGGTCAGGATGGAACACAACTTTATTGCTTCTAGAACTTCGTAGAACAATCAGCGATACAAAATTCATAAGCACAATTAAACAGTAATGTGCTTTAGACAGTCCGCTTAGATCAGAAGCTCTCACAAATGCTGTATTTCTCACTCAAAATAAGTCACTTTCACAGGCAAAAAGTCAGTGAAAATATTTAAGGGATATCGTACACAATCCCTTAAGACACAGCAATGAAGAATTTGCACACAGCACTTTACAAACAGCTTCGGAAAGCAAGCCAAAACACAGCTTCTATAGCACTATCAATTCACAAAGCAAGCGTACTCTCTCAGAGAGCTCTGTTCACAATACGGTGCTTACTCACACTGCCCTCGGGGCTTCTGAAGCGCTCCTATAAATAGCCGACGCAGAAGGTACAAGAAGCTTCCAGAAAAGTCCATTTCTCGAGTATTCCACTTAAAGCGGAAATTTTGATTACGTCATAGAAGAGAAATGTCAGGTATTTTGCGTTTTTAATGCAGCAAAAGCAGCTTTACAGGCCCCATAGGGAAAATCGCGCCGCCAAGATTGGCGACTTTTGGCGAAATATCGCCAAATTTGGCGCCAAAAAGAAGTCCCCAAAAGTGAAGAGATCGAGGCCCCAGGACCAATATTTCCCGAGATTTCTAGAAACCCATAGAAAAAGAATAGGGAAACTGAAACCTCCGTATCTCTAGTTCTAATTGGCCGATTTTGATGCAACAAAAAGCAAAATTTATCTATTTGAAGCGTAGAATACGAATTTTAAACCATTTTAAGCCCCAGAGCAGCGGGTTGCCCCGAAAATTCGTAACACGATTCTGACACCAAATGTTCTTCCATTTTTCGTCTAGTCAAAACCATAAACTGAAAAATTAAAATCTTTCTTTAGAAGAGATGAAAACGGGGTTGGAGAAAATAGAGAAAAATCAAGAAAAGTTGGAGCGGAAGATAGAGAAAACCCAAGAAAATTTAGAAGAAATTAAGCAGGGCCAAGAAGAAATGGAGAAAAGAGTTGCTCTCCTAGAAGAAGCTTCCAGAAAAGTCCACAAGTGTTGCTCCCACAAGTACTCCTCTGACGGAATCACATATTGGGGACTTATTTTTGGCGCCAAATTTGGCGATTTTTCACCAAAAGTCGCCAAGCTTGGCGATATTTTGGTCATTTGCCGCGATTTTCCCTATGGAGCCTGTAAAGCTGCTTTTGCTGCATTAAAATCACATAAAACCTAACATTCCTCTTCTATGACGTAATCCAAATTCCCGCTTTAAGTGGCATACTCGAGAAATTCTAGGGGAGCAACTCTTTTCTCCATTTCTTCTTGGCCCTGCTTAATTTCTTCTAAATTTTCTTGGGTTTTCTCTATCTTCTGCTCCAACTTTTCTTGCTTAGCAAACGGCAGCCGCCTAGGATGTTGCTTGATGGGAGAATGGCTGCCTGTATCTATCCTGTGTTCCGGTGACTTCGATTAAAAGCTGTGCCAGTCATTTTAAATAACGTTTTAAATTCGATTGAGCGCAAATTGGGTGTGTATATTATGGGTCACGATCACATGGTCTCCCTAGATTTTGGTATGTGTACAGATGAAAGTTTGTGGTACAGGGTCGCAAAACAAAATTCTTTTACATTACGGCCTATGGATGCACATCATTTAAAGTGTGTTAATGTCTAAATGGTGAATTCAAATAAGCTGAAATTGGGTACACATATTATGAGTCACCATCAAACAGCCTGTATATATTTTGATGTGTGTAGGACTTAAAGTTTATTTACATGCATTATAGACAATAGAGGACAATTATTTGGAGTGCACTAGCGTGTGAACGTTCCATTAAATTGCGTTGAATCAAATTTATTTTAACGCATGGTAAAGATCAAGTGTTCAGAAAGTCGAGTGGAGTCATTCCAGAATTTTTAATAGTTCTGCGACTGGATTTCTTAAATCGATTGCAGCAATCTTTCAAATCGCCCATAACTTTTCCAATTGTTGTTGTCATTCTGATAAAATTTTCAGCATATGGATATGCTTTCAATACATAGCACTTTAGTGCGCATTTAAAACAGTGCTTCAGTTTAATTAATTGATTCATTTATTATTAATTGTGTGTGTATGACAATATCAGTGTGATATTTGGGGAAATATTTATTCATTTTGACTTTTTTAATTTTAAAATTAAACAAATTATTTAACTAAAAATATGTGTTTAAAATTATGTGTTTCAAAATACACAAATGCAAGATATAATTTTAAAACCTATAATATTTTGAAGGCAGTCATAACTTTCCTGTTTTAAATAGCTTAATTCTAGACTTAATTATTTAGTTTTATGTAGAGGCAAGTTGCACTAAAATTGCAATATTTTTCCACCTTCAAGATATGATAACTCGGAAATGACAACAGATAAGCCTAATATTTTATATTTGCATTTATTTTGGTCATTTATCAAGTGTAGGAAATAAGAAAATCAAGGAACATGAGGTTAAAAAATTATTTTAAAATTGGATCACTTGACATGGAATAGCACAGTCATCTAAATAATAAACGTCTTAGAATGTAACGCTGCCGGTTTCGACTCGTCACCCCGGTGCATCTGTCGCCATGTTGAAATTTTGATAAAAACGACATTTTTATCTCTAACTGAAAGCGAAATTTTTTTATACAGTTCGAAAGATCTCTAAAAAATTTACCTTTTATAAACTTGAAGCTTCTTTCAAATCTAAATATATAGCGAGAAAAATAAACAGAGCACGCCTTGAAAAGTAAACAGAGAAGTGAAGACGCGAGTCATTCAAGCGAAGACGAGTCCTTCCATGATTCTTTGAAAAACAAATCACGGAAGATAATCTCTCGCGTAGATCGATTAGATGACGTCATAGAGAACTCATACTCCTTATTTAAGTTCTATTTAACTGAAAAATTTTGATGGACTTCGGACAAATTTATTTAGAATGCGTAAAATTTTGTTTGCTCAACGAAGGCTAAACTGCATAACTGTGCTTCATCTGGATAATCATACTTTACAAGTTTAGCCATCACGTTTAGCCTTGGCAAAACACTTAAACATCCATTTGTAGGAATTCTTTTTAGAAATTGGCAACGTAGACGTATATTGTTATTGTTTATGGAAGTCACGATTTTTTTTTTCATTGTTCTCACCGGAGTGTTTTTAAATGGTAAGGGCGTGACATTTGTGAAATCGTATTTTAAAATTGTTTGAGTGTTTTAGATTGTTTATTTTGTTTTTGTTGTAACCGTTTATTTTGAATTCGTTTAACCGGATGGATTTTGATTTCAACGTTGTTAGATCATAACTTTTATTTCGATCGTTGTGGGACTTTGTCGTAAGCTTTTGTTTAATTTTGAATTCCATTAATTGGATGGATTTGATTTCAATGTCGTTGGATCGTAACTTTTTATTTAGATTGTTTTGGGACATTTGTTTTGTTTTTGTCAGAAAATTGCCGACCAGTAAGGTAGACTTCGTGTGTCTGTTAACTGTGTCAGTCAGTCTAACGACTCCGCTTCTGTGCAGTAGCGTAGCCAGGATTTAATTTCGGGGGGGGGGACATCAAATGGTAAGCTAAAGTTGAATTGTAAACTAAGTAGCAAACTGTAAGCTAAGTAAGGAGTCCTATTTCGGGGGGGGGCATCAGCCCCCCCTCCATGGCTACGCCCTTGCATCTATGCTTTTATTATTTTTAAATTGGAATCGTGTTATTCTGAACTTAGAATTTCTTTCTGTTGAATTTATAGAGTTCAGAGCTGAGTTGTTAAAACACGACTCCAATTTTGAAAAAATAAAATCATAGACTTTTTTTTTTTCATTCCTCTCACCGGAGTGCTTTTAAATGTTAACTTCGCGATACTTGTGAAATCGTACTTTAAAAGTGTTTGAGCGTTTTAGATTGTCTATTTTGCTTTTGTTGTAACCGTTTATTTTGAATTCGTTTCACCGAATGGATTTTGATTTCAAGGTTGTTGGATCGTAATTTTTATTTACATTGTTTAGGGACATTTGTTTTGTTTTTGTCGTATATCTAGAAGTGTTTGTTTAATTTTGGATTCACTGTTATGGGAAGTTTTTTTTTTAACTTCTTAAAAAGTTGCCATTGCCTCGCTTCAGTTCAAAAACCGCAGTGTTTTAAAACGTTAAAAGTGTTTAAATTTTGTGTTTTTGTGAAAACTTATTTTAAAGGATTTTCATTTCAACGTTGTTGGATTTTAGCTTTTATTTAGGTTAATTTGGTGTCGGTTATTTTGCTTTTGTCGTAAATCTATAATTACTAGCCGACAAGCCGTCAGCAACGCTAGCCCGTGAAAATTCGCTTTAAAAAATTGCCGACCGACCAGTAAGGTAGACTTTGTGCCTCTGTTAACTGTGTCAGTCAGTCTAACGACTACGCGTCTATGCAGTAGCGTAGCCAGGTTTTAAAGGCTGGGCATCAAACTGTAAGCTAAAGTTGAATTGTAAAATAAGTATCAAACTGTAAGCTAAGTAAAGGGTCCCATTTCGGGGGGCTGCAGCTCCCCCCCCTCTGGCTACGCCCCTGCGTCTATGATTTTACTTTTTAAAAATTGGAGTCGTGTTACTCTGAACTTAGAATTTCTTTCTGTTGAATTTATAGAGTTCAGAGTTGAGTTGTTGAAATAGGACTCCAATTTTGAAAAAATAAAATCATAGATGCGTAGTTATTAGACTGACACAGTTAACATCCCCCTCCTTCTCTTCTGTGTTCGCGCTGCGGCAGGAAGACTGATTATTATACTGACGGACGACTGGACTACTATTGAGCTTTCATTCAGCTGGTAGCCGAAGGCGGGTAGCCCGTAAGGTTGCACTTTTTGGTCGCGAAGAGGCCGTCGGTGGACCAGCTGGTTGCCGAAAGCAGACGGCCCGTAGGTTGCAAATTTCGGTCGCGAAGAGGCCCGTGTGCCGTAGATTGCACAAGCCAATATCGAAGCGGTCCGTGCGCTTTAGGTTGCACATTTTGGCCGCTTCGTGGCCATCGACGGCCAAAACTGGTCGCCGAAGGCGGCTAGTGACATAATACTTTCCATCACACACGGCGGAGCTGTGTTCGGAATTTGTAGTTCTTTTTCTTATTTTATATATTTTTTTCTTTTCTTTCTTTTTAAGTGTTCATGTTATTGCTCAGTGCTTTTAAATTAACTAATGTACAGCAAGATTTATAAAATCAAGTCGGAGAAAGTGTTTTATAACCTATGCTATAGGCAAGATTTATCTTTCTTGTCCAGTCAATTCTCAAATCATCCTGCTGTTAACCAGTCCTATTACTTGGTTTCAAGTCATAAACTACGTCCAGGACTTCTTAGAAAAAAGTAAAAATATGAAGTTGTTTTCATTCCACATAGTAGCTACGTATAGATAAGGTGTGAGGTGCGTTTGCATTCGAGTTTAATTATCCTTTGAACGCAAGTTTAGTATGCTTACTCCGCTTGTTACCAGTGCCGTATCTAGGGTGTAGCACATAGGTTGTGTCATAGGCGATACTTGCAACTGCAAGGGATGTGCAGATTTCTATTACGAGATTGACGCAATGAAAGAAGCATTTAACTTGTCCCATGTCATCGTTGCAAGGACGCGAACAATTTAACCCTTTGAGGCGCAACCCTTTCCCAATGCTGAAAAAAGGGCAGCCGTTGTCATCGCTCGACTTAACTACCAGCAAGATGGCGGACGATCGAAACGTTCATCGCGTGCCACAGATCTAGAGACCCTTTTTCGACGACAGCTGGCTGTGCGGCAAATCGAGCGATGGCAACGGCTGCCCTTTTTTTCAGCATTGGGCAATCTATCCAGCTGTTCTCGCATTCTTCCATTTTGCAGCAGATGTCAGTGCTGTTTAAAAATAATAGTGACAATTTTTTTACGGGAAAGGACGTGCTAAAAAATAAAGGATTCTCGTGGAGCTGTGTCACCCGCAACTATTTTTATAGAAATCAAATCTATTCTTCGTGACTGGCAACAGTCAAAACGTCAGAGTTTGGTGTTCCCAGAGCGGGAACACTGCGCGTTAAAGGGTTAATGGATCGATGGAAAAGGCTGCACTTTTTCAGCGTTGGGACGATTTAAGATATCTGTTTTGTGACTAACTTTGAAAGAACTAAAATAGGGCGGTTTCACGGTGCAACCGCCTCACGTCGAAAGGGTTAAGCACAAACTTGATGAGAGGTTGTTTTCGTTTGGAACACGTCTGTTTGATTTCCAACGAAACACAAAAATATAAATGTTGTCCCTTTTCCTGTTCAGTTGGTTATTCACGGCCGACAGTACGAAAAGTGGCGGAAGAGTGCATTGGAATCGTTTCCCTTAGAATGCTTTCGGTGATTCCTGTCACATTTTTATGCTGTCATTCACAGTAATTGCACATTCACTGTGCAGAATGTACTTCCCTAAGCTGGAGCAATTTCTTTGTCAGATGTTCCTTAAATTGTTTCCCATTTTTTGTAACTCCCAGTAGGGAAGTTACCCCCCTCCCCTGTCTGGAGATCAGAAAACTTCTTTAGCTCTGTGGCGCCAGATAGACTATCCGATCGACCGCCAAGTTGTTGGTAGTTAAATGGATCGATGGCAACGACTGCACTTTTTCAGCGTTGGGCAGTCAATCCAGTTGGTCTTCTAAATTGGTGTATTTGTTAAGTACTTACGTTTCGAAGGGTTAACCCTTTCAGACCAACAAATTTTGAAAGAATATTACAAAGTTAATAATAATTTTAAGCTGAAAACGGTTTTGTATATTTTACAGGAATTTAGTATAATCAGGATTTTTTAGTTTATTTATTTTATCACAAATTTAATTTCTATTACTGTCGACTCTCGTTTACCACGGTTAATCCGTTCCAGAATATAACCCAGACAGCACATAAGCTTAAATCAAGCTTGACATTTCTTTGAATTTGACGTATTAATACAAGCTTGACAGTTCAATTTATTTTAAGCTTGCAGAAAGCTTGGAGATTACAAAAAAAATGAGTCAGCAAATATTTTCCCGCCGAATTTAAGTCATTTGAACTGCTAAGCTTGAATACAACTTGATTACTGCTTGAGTTGGAAAGCCACATCCACATAACAAATAATTTATCATCAGTCATAAATGTACTTGACCCAAATATTGTAATTCTTCAAAATAAAATACAAAATTGATTTAAAAATCAGTCGCTTAACTCGATTTTTGCCAATATTGCCCAACATGAGTGTTGCGATATTGAAAGTTTTAAAACGTGTGCTGCTTTTAAGTTTATATTATGCTTATTTCCCTATTAGTATAGTCTATAAATCACCCATAACATTATTTTAATTTTGATTCATCCCATGGAAAAATAAAAGTAACAGATCGGTATCGGCGAATACTGATCAATCTCGCCAAAAAACGGCATGATAACCGCCGTAACAGTCACTTCAAATTTTAGTCGTATCACCTCGACTGAGATTGGCATGGTGGTTAGGCCGCTGGCTTCCCACACCTTAGGTCCCGAGATCGATCTCAGTCGCGGACGCTAGACGGATAAACAGATTAAAATAACGTGAGGTTTCAGCGTAGAGGGGTAAATGCGTGGAAAAATAAAATATATGGGGCGAGTTCGCCGACCGGCGCCCAATGTATTTAGGAAAAATTTTTTTTAGATCAAACTTGATTCAAGCTTGCATTAAACTTACACGCTTGAAATTTTCAAGCTTAATTCAAGTTTATTGACTTGATAAATCAAGTTTGATGCAAATTTGCTGTGCCGTCTGGGAATATCCGTTAATAAATGAATTTCGACGGGATTCTTCGTTTATCGAACTAATATTTGGTTCGTCATGTAATGCAAGTTATCAAAATCGTTATTTTAAGCATTAAATTTATCCAAAATAATATTTTTTTTCAAAAGTTGTTAATAAACGGAAAGTTTTTTTTTTTTTTTTTTTTTTTTTTTTTTTTTACTATGCGGTACTCTATTATACATTATCTTAATCGTTTGAAAATTCGAACTTCAAATTGAGATTAGTTGGAAAGATAAATGATATTATTTTTCATATTCTGGTATCAGTATACAAAAATATTTAAAATTAAAACCGTTACTTTCCTTGTAAATAATGTGTATTATTATTCATCAGAACGAAATTGTTATCAGGCAAAAAATTCGGAATCTTCATATACCACCCTTTAAAACAGCTTGACCCTTTAAAACAGCTCAATAAAGAACTCCCAATATCTCCGGAAATTAAAGCATGAAGTTTGAGAAAATTTTTACTTAGGATAATTTGATAGTTTTCTTACGAATAAGATTAATAAAAAGAAAAAGAGTCACCCCCTTCTTAATTGTACATATTCTTTAAGTCGTATTATGAGCTTTTATTTTAAATTATATCCTCCCAAAATATAGTTACATTGCTTTATGGTAATATTCAACATTTTGCTTCATTGCACGTCTTGTTTAAGTCATATAACCTTAAAAAAAATTAGAATTTCCTCAAAAAAATTACTTGAATTGCTTTAAGGAAACATTTTTCATTATTACACATTTTGTTTAGCTCAAATCAGCTTTGAAAATAAAATTATGTATGCTGGTTAATATAATGTATTGTGCCATGTATCCTTTTAATAAGATGTAGGTAGCATATGATTCGTATTTTTTACAGGGACATCCAAAAAATCTCCAATATTCTGGGCAAACATTGTTTAAAATGCATTTAAGAGACCTACGTTTATTTCAAATAAATAATAGATATTTTTGAGGCATATAAAATAAATAAATAAATGTTCTTTGTTGAAAATATACGTATTCGGCATGTTTTAAGTTTTGGTTACATGCCTAGGTAGTATTTATTTCAAGCTAACCGATTTAGATTTGTACACAGCACAAACAATAACATAAACAGATTTTCTGCTTTGTCTACTGTTAATTCCTTTTTACTGCTGTAAATGTTCAATGACCTTTTAATTTTATCTTATCTTTCGTGCTAGATATTCAGGCACTCAACTCGTAATATATTTCCAAGAAAATTCATTATTACACCTTATCAATACCACTTGTGAAGTACTTATCCAAAAAAATAAGGCTACTTAATAAGTTATATATATCTAATAGCTATTCTATATCTATAGCTAATAGCTGTAAACTAAAAAACTATGAATACTAAAAAGATTTGTACAATGTAAATGCTATCTTTACTTTTGACTTCAAATATCTTTCCAATAGCATACCAATAGGTGATCTATACAGTGTTATATTAAATATTTTTAAAAGCAATGTCAATAACATTAACTTACAGTCTAATCTGTGGATATTAATTTTTATTAAAAAGATTTGTTTTAAAGCTCAGATGCTCAGAATTTATAATAATTAATTCTACATAATAATAAATTATATAAGCAAGTTACTGAGATACCCAAGGTGCATCTGATCTAACTCGCGTTACTTAGCAGACCTATACTTATATCACAATGAAAAGAATTATAAAGATGACTGACTTATATAGATATATATCGATGACACTACACTATCATTATAGCTATAAATAATAACTTTTGTGATTGTGATGTATTTCCTATAATCTGCCCTCCAGCCTTAGATTTAATAAAACCCTGGTGATACCAATATCAACAATTTTCTTGATTTTCAAATTATCATTAAAATTAATCTTTAATTTATACAACAAAAAAGATTTTTAAAGTTAATTGCTTCACTCATTTCACTTCTTGTATAAATTTCTGTTTTCAGAAACATAATTACTAACGACCAATAATGTAAGTGTGTCTTTGTACTAATAATTATATCTGATAACTTAGCATCACCACTTCTAATAAGCGACCCCCTCCATCGATTTTTAAAGCACCGATTTGTTAACCTACTTAATGGTGAAAGGTCCTCCAGAAGAGACCACACAACCCTCTGTAAGCGACCGGATCTGCTGCAATGTCTGAAAATTTTTTGCATTTTTCCGTAAGTAATGTTAACAACAACAACAAAAAAAAAATCAAAACCTGTCGCTCTACTGTAAATTGACAGTAGCTGCAAATACACGTACACATCACGTACAAATCTTGTAGGTTAGAGAAGAGACCTGTAGAAGAAACGAAACGAGAGATTTTACCGTTGAAGCAGAATATTGATGTGATAGAGTCACACGAAAAAGGAAATTCGGAGAGCCATTCGGCTGTTACGTTTGGTTGTGGGAAAACCCAAAAAAAGGAAACTAAAGCAAACAGATTTTATTAGGCAAATTCAGCGGGCATGAAGACTCCTTTAGTCAGATGCGCTTTAGTGAGATGCTCTTTAGTCATATGTAAAAAATAAAGTGGAGTAAGAATTACTGTCGGAGACCAAAAAAAAAGGTGAAAAAATCTGAAATTTCAAAATGTTTTATAAAATTTTTAAAATATGTTTGTATAATTACTTGTATGTATTAGTATGCAATTACAAATAACAAAACAAACAATATGTTTTAGCCTTTTTCAGCTATCAAATTTTATATTTCTTTGAGCGACCACCTCCTTTAACGACCTATTTTTCTCGAAACGTAAAGTCGTTGCTCTAGAGAAGTTTGAAAGTATTTTAAAAAGCGCCTCTCTGATCCTTTTGAAATACCAAGCTTAGTGGGTGACTTCATAGCAACATCTTTTATGATTAGACTTCGATACCTTTATACGGCAATTTTCCAGGAAAATCGTCTCGGAAATTTCTTTATTGTATTACTAATATCAAAGGAAGTAAATACAACAAAAAAATAGGCTTTCAGATATCGTGACGTCAGACGAGTTGAGAAATTTTTGCACGCTGAGGCAAGCGACCTCCAACCGGCAGCCCGGTGAACGCGAAAGTGAAAGTAGCTGTGCCGTTCTGCGGAATCAGACGAAATAGGGTGTTGTGTGCCAGTGAATATATATTTTTATTTATATTATTAGGCATGTGTGTTCGAAATCCGGTACGTTACCAGATGCTTGACGTGGATGCGCAAGTTTTATTATTATTACTCCTGGTGTTAAATTTTGGTCCCGTGCTTTGTTGAAGTGAATTTTGTATGAATTTCAAAATTGGAAGTGTTTATAATAAAGAAAATGTATTAATCGTTTCTGAAATGGTTTCAACTTGAAACGTAGAAAAGTTCGTAAACTTTGAAATTGGCTTTTATCTTACATGATGCATGTGTTCGAATGCGCTATGAGTTTCTGCACATGGATACACGCAATTCCTGAACATCACTGTGTTAAATTTTGATTATGTGCTTTGTCCAAGTGTATGTTGACATTCAGTAAAAGATAATTGCAAAGTGATAGTGTTTATACTGAAAAATATGTAAATAGTTTCTGAAATGTTTTTAGCATGAAAGCCAAAAATACTTGAAAACGTTGAACTAGCTTCTGAAATTTATGTTACGAACGTGCTCGAAATTTATTGCGTTACGAGTTCAGGAAGCGGATGAATGCAAATCGTGAACGTTTCATTCAGTTCGTAAATTTTAATTGTTCAACTGCGTCTTGCAATTGAATAAAAGGTTTTTGGAGCTTATACTCTTCTACTATGAAAGAGTTTGAAAATGTATAAATAATTTCTGATTTGTATGTTGAAATTGATTATATAATTTCATGTAAAATATTCAAATAATCCGAAAAAAAAATTACTTATACGCAAATGCAGTGTTTAAAGATATGAACATATTTTTGCATATGAAATACACTATTAGGATCTCCATGCACTTGTGTATTTCAGATGCATAGTATACTTGCATCATGCATTTTCACTCGGGCCTTGCATAGCTATTTCTTAGGTCCATGCGTAATTACTCATTCATAAAAATAATTTAAGTCCTCTTTGATTCTCAAAAGTATATTCTAAGCATAGCAATGCAAATAAAGCATTACTTTTTATTAATTTTAAAAACTGTTCGGTCTGATTATTTTGACATTGTGACAAATTTCGTAACATGTCTGTGATAGTTGAACTGCTTATGAAGAATCCAAAATATTTAAAGATTGAACTGACTAGGTGGTTATAAGAATTCTAACAAACCATATTTCTTGAAAGTGGTTTCTGTCTACATTTTTTCCCCATGACTTTCCGTTGTTAATTATTCATTCTGCAAACCTTTGAAAAAAAGGATGTTCATGCTTCCATATTTCACAGTATATATATTTTGACATTATTTTGAAAAGAGCTTAAAATTGATAGAAAAATGTATGCGTTCATCATTGTGTTTATGACACTTTCCTTGATACGTTTTTAAATGTGAGATTGGCTTATAAAAAGTAATGCATTTTATTTTATATCCATACTGCACATTTTAAAAAACGAGAACACACAAAAATAAAGTAAATTTATTTCACGATACATTTAGTACAAGAAGCAAGTCATTTCTTTGTGTTAATATTAAAAGTAATTACAAATATTTAAATGAAATCGCAACTTATATCGATAGAAATCAAAGAAACAATTCTCTGTACTTTTAAAATTTAGAAAAAAATTAATTTTATATATGGCTATATTATAAATGAGCAGTAATAGCCGTTGCAAAATAAGTTGAAGTCTGACTGTTTATTTGTTAAAGTATTCGAAAAATGCTCTTAAATAGCCTGAACTTGTACGTTACCTGTTTATTTTTTGTAAGTATTTCAATATCCTTAACGCAAGAGGCTGGAACTGCTGCAAATGACACCTTTCCCAAAGTAAAATGTGAATCTTCGTTGCCAAATTGTATATGCTACGACCTGGAAGTAATAACTGGGATCGTGTGCAAGAATGTAGACATTTTTTCAAATTTTGCAAGCTTACTGTCGTCTGACACAATATTCGAGATTAATACAACTTACGAGATTACGTTTTCCAATGTGAAGCACTTACCTGCAAAGCTTTTAGAAGGATTAATAGTTTTTCGTTTAATTCTGGATGATCCCAAATTGACAATAGACGAAAATGTTTTGGAAGGAGTCCGACGGCTGAGAAGATTCCACGTGCGACGCAGCAGTATTAAGGTGAGTATTGAATACCCGTTACTTACTGATTTGTATTTATACTACTCGCCAAGGTGGTACTTAGTACAGTGTTGACCAAATTACTGGACTCATTTCAACCATAATCATGTTTGTGTGTTTTAACAATATTTGTCACGCAATTTATTCATGTTTGGATTACTACAAATTTTGGGTGTAATAGAACCAGAAAGGTCACAGGTCCAGGATTCGAATCCCGGGCTGGGCAAGGTTGACTCAGCCTTTCATCCCTTGAGTGGGTCGATAAAAACAGGACCAAGCTTGCTTGGGGTCAAACACTGGGGGCTTCGAGTCAGGTTGACCACCTGTCCGAGGCATAAGCATCCGCACACCAGAGTCCATGATCGCGAAGGTGCGGGCAGGCCTTAGCCCCGCAGAGGGGCTGTTGCGCCAATGTTTGACTTTCAAAAGCAGAAGGTGGTCATGCTAAGTGCTGAAATTGCAAAATGTGTGAAAAGAAATAATTGGTGACATTTCTTTATGAAATGGTTGTAAAAATAACTTGATAATGTGATAACGATGGTAATGTGTTGCACGAATTCCTACATGAATATTTCTTAGTTATAACAACTGCGGGCTTTCTCAAATGATTGTAACATTTCTCTTCTGTTTAAATAATACCAGTGTTAATGTGCTAAAGTTAGCAACTTGGTGTTCTTGTTGTGTAGCTGAATCTTTTTACAAATATGAATAGGCATTGTAAATTCCATGCAAGAAAAAGAACTAAATTCGCTCCGAAAGACTTAAAACCGGGACAAACTTGTCCCGGTTTAAAATTCTTCGGAGTGAATTTAGTTTTTTTTTTTTTTTAAACGTGTACACTGCTATAAAAATCACTAAAATATAAAAACTTACTGAAACTGAAATAAAAATTTACTGAAATATAAATACTGAAATGTTATTGTCTGGCTGCAGGCAATAACCATTTTCCCATTTCCGGTATCGGAAAAACGATTAATTTCCGTGCACATGTTATCTTACGAAACCATACCTCTCCGTTATTTTCAGTCACAGAATCATATTTTTCTTCCTTCCGAAAAACAGGATTCTTTCCTTTATTTTCAGGCAGGAGATACTTTTTTTTTCCTCTATTAGAGGAAGGTATTTTTCTTCTTTCCATATATCCAAAAGAAGGATTTTAAGCGTAATTTAAAATTATGGAGTCAGGTTTTGTATCACATTTGAAAGATATGTATTATGCCTTATTTTCTAATAAGCGACATTATTAGACAAAACTGGGTACCTACATACTTCCAAAAAATAATTTATTTACCCTAGAATATAGTTTCTATACATTAAAAAATAGTCATTTTTGAAACCAACGTTCTAATTCATTCAAATACATTGTAATACATTCAAATAGAAATTGAAGCCCTTTATTCATGTTATTATTTACACGTGAGGAAAAGCTGTCGTAATCCGACTTTTACATATATATGTTGGTAGGTAGATGGATATACAACATTGACAAAGTTTTTATTCATTCTTAGTTGTTAAAATATAAAATTAGTTTGTTGTAACTGCACCACCAGCTTCAATAATATGCATATATATATATATATATATATATATATATATATAGCTTAACTTACGTAATATGGAATCCCAAGTGAAATATTAATTGAAAGCACTTAATAACAGATATAATACGTAACCATGAAATTATAAATGAAAATCCAAAGGCTATAAATAAATTTAAAATAGGGCCATCAAAGACAAAAAGTGCTAGAAACATGCCATGTGCAATCACGCGGGCTTAAGCCTAGCTTGATAAACTCATGCAAAGAAGTGGATATGGAGTGGAAAATTGAAATGTAGTATTCCATTATCAAGTACTACCGTACTCACATTTCAATTAAATAAAAACAAAAATAGTTAGGTTTCTGCAGGTTACCTGACAAAAGAAGTCGCTTTACGTAACCTGGGGGTACGACCTAACTAAAAGAAAAAACAGGCATGGATGCTATCCTAACATGAATGTGGAGGAACAGACAAGACTAGAAATCGAGCCAACCGAGAAAAATAACTAGATCCAAGGAGGAAAAAGTAGGAGAAAGAAAAACAGACAAAATGCTGCCTAAACCATGTTAAAATATCAAGAAAATCAGAAAAAGGAAGGGAAAAAAGTTTTAAAAAAAAACTATTCTAATTAATAACAACTATTATAATAATTATAATAATATTAATATTACACAGGTATTAATTGCTATTTGTGCTAATATTATACTATGCAGTAAAGGTAAAATTTCACTTAATTAGGCTTATAATGGGTACAGAAGAGTAAGAAATAAGATTTAAAATATACCTCAAAAAGAAAAAGTACCATTAATCAATAATTCTACTTTTTTTTATGAATTTGAAGAGACCAACAACCAACCCCATCCTCACCATCCAATAAACTAATTTGGACATACAGTTTTATTTATTACATTGTGGATATATTATTGATTTTAAAAATCTACCTGGATATTTATAATTGAGAGCTGATTTATATAGGTAGGTTAGTTATGGGCCTTAAAACTATTTGTACATAGAGACTCTATTCTATATTTATGATTGGAGATTATATTTCCACGGTTTTCGCTGCAGAAAAAAATATGGGAGATAATTTCTCACCCTTTCCACGAAACTGAGTGAGATTTTTATAAAATGGGTGAGAATTTTTTACTAATAGATTTGGGTTGGGGTATAGGGGGTAGGGTATTTATTCCTCTGTCGGGTAAATAACTAAAATCAATGTATTTATGATTTTTAGTTATTTTTATTGAGTGTAACTGGACCTCCAAGTCTAAATCAAGCGCAGTTAGATGAAATAAAAGCAACCCAGTTTAAGAAACCCCCCCCCCCCCCAGGATCAGAATGTTCTCAGGAACCCCCAGCCAATTTCTTTTTTTCTTTCATAGACTTTAGTTCTTGAGAATCCACTTTTACACTGTGTTCATTTTTTTTTTCTTTGAGAAACCGATTTGTAGGGTGCGCGAATTTCTCGCAGTAATAATTTTTTAATGCGAGAAAAAGAAAAAAAATGCGAGATTTTCTCGCGTTCTCGCGTTCTAGTGAAAACACTGGTCAAAAAACAGATGTGTGCATGCAAGCAGTAAAATGAGTAAAGGCATTAACATGAAAATTAAAATCACCTCTTTCATTAAAAACATTGAATGATAGACTCTTATCATCATTAATTTTAAGTTGTAAGTCTAAGAAGTTTATTAATTATTATCATTAGGATTTTTTATTAATTCTAGGGCTGAATGGTAAGCTATTGGGAAATTGTCAGAATCATTATAATTATTATCAGTGGCTATTGCAATTATGTCATCTATGTACCTATATATTTAAAGAGAATTACTGTAATTTTTTTCATAATTGTATAAATATAGGTCAGCTAAGTAACTAGAATTAGAGCCATCCTGTGGTATTCCTAAAATTTGCCTACATAGTTTGTTATTATGCAGAATGTAATTATTATAAACTATAAACTTTAATACATCTTTGAAATAATTAGTATCTATGTTAGATGACAAGTTAATGTTATTAATACTAATTATATATTGATTTAATATAACATTGTACAAATCGTCTAAAGGTATGCTATTGAATAGGTCTTTGAAATCATAAGTAGATACGTTAATCACATTTTGTAGATCTTTAATCTTATTTTTTAGCTCATACCTATTACCTATTGATATAGAAGATGTATTCGATTTTATATACAGATCATGTATAGAGGTAAGTATTTTAAGTAATATTTTACTGGCTATATTATTATATGTGTTACATCCTATAGTAACTGTCCTAAATTTTAGTGGTGTTTTGTAAAACTTGGGTATTAGCACTAAATAAGGATGTTTTAGATTGTCATGTTTTAACTTAAGTAATTTATGGAAGGCTAATATCTTTTTATACATAGTTAACTCAGATGTATATATGTAATGTATAAAAAGGTAATTTGGGTTTTACTAGTTTGGGTATTGTTCAAGCGGGTACTTTCACTGTAAGTTTTGCTTTCCTGTCATACTTGCCACGCGCGCTCTGGAGCTATTTTTATTTATTTTGTTATTTGTCAGACATCAGGCAGTCGATTCTGAGTTCTTTAGAGTGTACACGTGTCCCCACGCCTTTGTAGCCCCGGATGCGGGTCATGTTGGTAAATGTGTGTGGTTCGACTAGAGATAAGAGAGAGGCGCAGTTATGTCTTCGCAAACCACGTGGTGTGGTGAGCGTAAATACACCCGCACATCGAAAATCGAGAGGCTTCTGCCACTGGAACTGCTTAATTAGTCCATGCTGATTTTTGTACCCGTCTCCCCTCCCCTCTTCTCATTCTAAATTGTAACTTAAATGTAATGTTCAATAAACCATATTACCTGCCTTAACTCTGGAACTTTACTTGAAATATCTGACGTCTCATATATATATATATATATATATATTTGGGGGAGGGGGGTGGAGGTGGTACATCTAGATGCTAAAACACCAGAGTTGTTTTAAAAAAGTGTACATGCATGTACATATAATGTTATAAATAGTGCACAGTTAAAAATATGTTTGAATTATTCGTTTTCTTCACTTTTTTTTAAATCAGAGCTATATCTATGATTATTGGCCCGAGAAAATAAATTTTAAATCAAGGCAAATACTTTACATATATATTTATACAAATAATATTTTTCTTAATATGTAGAATATAATTCCACTATAGTCTGTAATTATAAACGAATTCACAGTACATTCAGAATACAGAAATGCAATCATTGTTAAGCGCGCTGAGCTATATAATTAAAGCAGCAAACAAATTTATTTACATGAAAAAGGTAAAATAGTACTTACAGTTAACTTCTTTGAGTATTCAAAAATTCATTTGTTTTACAACAGCTACGCTATTTTTATAATCCAAGCCAAATCTTTACCGAAAGCATCCCCTCCATATTTAGGTTGAATTTATTTCTCAACTCTGAATATGAAAAGGGTTTGGGACAATTCACCGACAACGACTACACCGACAGGACATTTCACCGACATGGATTTTTCACCGACTGGACATTTCACCGACATGGATTTTTCACCGACAAGACAGGTCACCGACATGGATTTTTCACCGACTGGACATTTCACCGACATGGATTTTTCACCGACTGGACATTTCACCGACATGGATTTTTCAACGACTAGACATTTCACCGACACGGAATTTTCACCGACTAGACATTTCAACGACACGGATTTTTCACCGACAGGACATTTCATTAACAGGAATTTTTCACCGACAGGACATTTACATGAACATTTCAGGCACTTTAAAATGGACTAATTTTTCAACATTACGACGACAGGCCAATTCCCACATAGTTTTAATTAGTAATACATTTAGCAAAAAATCTCCCATAAGGAGAGCAGCTAATTATGATTCTTTTTTCTCAAAAATTTATCAATATATCTAAAAAAGATTTCTTTTGTACAAAACTAGAAAGTTTAGACGTTTAAAGAAGGGCCGTGACTATAGTTTATTTATTTATTTTTGTTGGGGTGGGAGGTAGGGGGTTGCCAAAAACACTCGTATGAACCATAATTAATTATACGTGCGTAATTAAAATTAAATACGTATTAATTATGCATACGTAATTAATTAACATTAATCAAATTATATCATATATAAAAAATAATTAACTTAAGTATATATTTATTAACTTCATTGTGTAATTAAATTAATTACGTAATTAAAACTCATTTATATAATTAATTTGTGTATTACAGTAAAAGAAGATTTGAGAAAAACAATCGTACTGAAAGTGTGTTTTTTGATAACAATATACGTCAAATTTTCGAAGGGAGTGTGAAGGGGGGAGTACATCCATTCCATAGCACTGTTTCTCTCAATATATAAAAAAACACTGTACAGTACCATAAATAAGCATATATATTGTTGTACGGCCTTGTCGGTAACTAAGTTCAGGCAAACAGGGAAAAATGGGAAGTTGATTATATAGCTTTTAAACTTTCGGAAAAACATTAATTGGGGATTTTAGTTGTATGAAACAGAAAAGTTCCTTATGCGGGAAAAAATTTATAAAGTTTTGAAACTCCAAGAAAACACTAATTGGTGACAGGACACCGTCTCACTCTAGGGGAGGAGGCTCGAGCTCCTGAAGCCTCAGCCATGGATCCGCCACTGATATGATATCAACAATTTCAGGAGACAATACGTATGTCTGTGAAAATCCACGTCTGTAAAATGTCCTGTCAGTGAAAAATTCGTGTCGGTGAAATGTCCACTCGGTGAAAAATCCGTGTCGGTGAAATGTCCAGTCGGCGAAAAATCCATGTCGGTGAACTGTCCAGTCGGTGAAAAGTCCATGTCGGTGAACTGTCCAGTCGGTGAAAAGTCCATGTCGGTGAAATGTCCAGTCGGTGAAATGTCCAGTCGGTGAAAAATCCATATCGGTGAAATGTCCAGTCGGTGAAATGTCCTGTCGGTGTAAAGGGTGTCGGTGAAATGTCCCGGACCGATATGAAAAAGATGCATTTGGTATTCGGATATAAAATAAAATTATCACAAGCGAATACACCGAGAAGTAAGCTTCGTCGTGCCCACTATATTAACGTAGCGCCCATAGCATATGTGGGACTTAGGATTGAGTCAAATACTACTCCAATTATCTGCAGTCGTCTGTTACATGCGTAATGCGGCGATATTTTTGTACGTTTAAGGGATCTTAACTCCAACTTGAACTGCAGGCAGAATGAGCAAAGAACATATTCCATTCAAAATTGCTAAAATCAGGTTTGGGGGGTATTATTTTATTTACGATCGGAAGTGACTCGGAGACATTTCATTTGTCCAAGCTCGCAGGTGCCAGAAATAGAACGGAAAATGCCCTTTTACCAACGAGACTGCAGAAGATTCACGGATAATTTTCGCTTTTTAACAGAACTTCCGTTAAAAAAGAGCAAAAATGCTTTATTCAACAATAAGGAAAATTCTCCCGTGAAAATCAGGTAGTCATTGTCTGCGAAACTCAGATTTTTTATTACAGTGTATGTAAATTTGCATTTCACTAATTTTCCCTGCTCATATATGTCGTTATAGTTAATGAAATAATGTGCTAAAATGTGCCCTGGATAGCAACCTCGTATCTACTTCATATGTTTACTTTATTACTTCGTTTATTTTATGGCAATAGGCGCAAATCATTTTGCGCCAGCTTGGTGGTGTTGGCGATCAGTGGCGTTATCGTAACGGAAAGTCCCTACTAATGTTTATATCTAGTTGTTGCCAGTTCCTTATAGTCGATTAATATCGTAGATTATTATTGTTGATTGATGTCGTAGAAATAGCGTCGATTTTGGCACCGCTTGCGTTAGTGTAAAATATAAATAGATTGTACATTTCAAAATCGCGGGGAGGGGTGGCTATCGTTTCACCATCAAGCGCAAAATTAAGCCTTTTAAAATTACATTTTCACGGCGGTCTTATCACCTTTAAAAAGCCAATGCTCGTTTTAAGATGTTTTTAGAAAATTTTAACTATTTTTTACTCTTTAAAAAATAAAAACTGATGCATTATTTTTTAATAACTGATTAATTATACCTTTTAACCTGCGAAATAGAGTAAGCCAGATGATTTTCTAAAATGATTTTCTTTTTTTAATGGCAGACGCTGGCTGTTTGTAGGCACTGGCTACTACTAGGCCGGAAGTGCCAGTCACTTTATTATAGAGGCACCTAATTGGTGGAATAGCGTTGCCTCCTATGAAGGGACGAACAAAATGACACCCGAGCCCATGCCGGGAATCGAACCCCGACCCGTGGTGTGGTAGAATGGTCTAGCCACTACACAAATCGGGCGGCAATTATCAATATTTCCAATACGCAGCTCCCGAAAAACGGTGTATTTCTAAACTGCGTTTGTCAACAACAATAGAAAGAATGCTAGCAAAACTAGAAACTGAAAATTCCGAAATAGCTTTCAGTGACAGGCACTAAATCGTAGCCTTTATAGAAAGGAAAACTACCGAAAATAGTCGATCAGTCAACACGAAAGTAAAAAATATTTATGAGCTCCAAGCTATTCTGAGCCAACCTGAGCCTATAAGACTCTGAACCTATTCTGAGACTATAAAACGCTGAACATGTTAGATTGATGACGTGTGAGAGTCCAGCGTTCTGACCTATCTCAAGACTGTTGATCTAACGGTTTAGAATTTGGAGGTGTTTTTTTCTAGATGAATAAGCGTTAGAGCCCCTGAAAAAGGTACTCCACGCAAAGCAATCCCCCCTTTAGGCAGACAGCCCTTGTATGACATAGCCTTAAGTACAAATAACCCAAGTTATAACTTTTACCGAAAAATGCAAGTTAGTTATATGGTAGAGCCATCTGCCACCTTTATTCATTGTTCAAAACTAAATGTAGAGTATACAGATTTATTGTAGCGCATAGATTATTTAACCAGTCTTATACTACTCATATTACTGTGAAAGAATTTAATGTTTCTGAGGCAAATGACAGGCAATTTTCTTAAGATTTGGTCTGTATTGCATTAATAATTATATTTTTTCTCTGTTTGCAGGAAATTCCTGATTTTAGACCTATAAATAATTCCATAAGAAAGATAATTTTAGATTCTAGCCAGCTTACTTCTTTGAAAGGGAAAAGTCTCCAAAACTTGCCGTTAGTTAATAAACTGTCTTTTGTGAACAATTCTATTCGTTCAATAGATCCTGCAGTCTTTGAAGTAAGCAAGCATTTCTTCTTATTATTATTCTTATTATTATTCTTAGTTTCATTTTACATTTGCATCATTCTGTTTCAGTGTCTCTCAAATCTTACAGCTTTGAGTACCCCTCTACCCCAATCGCTGATTAACGTGTTATAGTGAACCCGATCGCAATTTTTTCGTCGTGTTCTAGGGATCCGTGTTGTATATACCAGTGTTTTGGGGGGTCCACTGTAATAGCAATACACTTTTGTGTATGTTTTTAAGCGCAATGTATGCTTCAAGAATGAAAGCAAGATTATGTAGTCATCATTCATAAACTCCGGGTCGAATGCCTTGAATTGCGATTTCTCTTCTAGCTTGCAATACCCTGAGGAACATTGAACTTTAGTCTGAAATTCCGCTTATCTTTAAAAACAGGAAGGCGCGAGAATATAACTCATTGCTTTATCACAGAGGCGAAAGAGAAATTACTTTTTTAAAAAAGGTTTCAGAAAATGTAAATTATTAGATGTAAATAACGGCATTTTTTTTCGTTTGTCAATATTTTACGCAACCAAAACTACTGAAGCTAATAATGCGAAATTTGGCTCAAGTATGTGAGTTTCTTAGCGTAGTTGCTGGATTGCAGAACATTTTCTAAAATTCGTTACTGATGGGGAACGGGAGCCCAAAACGTTCTTTTCACGTATCCTGCGTGATCTCAAAAGAGATATCCATAAAATTATTGCTATAAAATACAACACTCGTGACTACCTAAATATAGGTTTCAGAAGTTTGCTAGGAAAAGGTATCCCAATATAATGTTACTTTATGCCACAATTGGCATGAAAATTTAGGCATCTGTCATATCGGTAGACTAGCTTTCAGATATTCTTTTCGAGAAATGATGCCGCCGATGAGATGCGAGATGTGTTTTATGGAACAAGGGAGAAAAACACGGTACACTAGTAAATAATGCTACACTTTCCAGCTTAACCCTTTGAGGCGCAAACCTTTCCCAATGCTGAAAAAAGGGCAGCCGTTGTCATCGCTTGACTTAACTACCAGCAAGATGGCGGACGATCGAAACGTTCATCGCGTGCCACAGATCTAGAGACCCTTTTCTGAGGCAGCTGGCTGTGCCCGGCACAGCCAGCTGCAACCACGGGCACGTGATGAACGTTTCGATCGTCCGCGGGCACAGCCAGCTGCGTCAAAAAAGGGTCTCTAGATCTGTGGCACGCGATGAACGTTTCGATCGTCCGCCATCTTGCTGGTAGTTAAGGCGAGCGATGGCAACGGCTGCCCTTTTTGCAGCATTGAGCAATCTATCCAGCTGTTCTCTCGCATTCTTCCATTTTTCAGAGGATGTCACTGCTGTTAAAAATAATCGTGACAATTTTTTTACGGGAAATGACGTGCTAAAAAGTAAAGGATTCTCGTGGAGCTCTGTCACCCGCAACTATTTTTATAGAAATCAAATCTATTCTTCGTGACTGGCAACAGTCAAACGTCAGAGTTTGATGTTCCCAGAGCGGGAACACTGCGCGTTAAAGGGTTAATGAAATGAGGAAAGAAAATAGGGAAGACGTACGGATTATGATGCGCTTTCAAAATATAGCACTTAAGTGCGTATTTAAAATCTGAAAGTGTTTCAGATTTTCTTACATTTTTTATTTTTCAGTCTACACTTTTCTGCGACACTGTGTGTAGACGTCTGCTGAAGAGGATCAAAAGTTTCTTGTCCGAAACAGGCGTACAGACTTATAAGTACCTTTTATGTGTGTGTTATTTTACAAAGTTTTAATTATTTCATCTTTTAAACACCACTTCTGTTTGAGAGTTTTCTCGTTATCATTAAAAGTGTTTGGCTTCATAAATGTGAAATGTTATTCCCTAGGGTACAGAGGGCGTCTTGATTCTAGATCTATCTTACAACCTACTGACTTCAATCCCGCCGACACTTTTAGAGCCCATGGTAAATCTAACCAAGTTTTCTGTGAGTCACAACAACCTGCTGCATGTGAATGGTATTTTCTCAGTCACGCACCCCAGAGTAAGCTATTTTTTCTTTAAATTCATGTAAAATTTATCTGACTGCGTTATAAATGTTATAAAAACAAATATTTCGCTGAAATGTGGTAATTTTGTTTAATACCATGTAGTGCTCAAAAAATTCTGGACTCTAATTACAAAAATATTAAATTCAACAAACGTACTCATTGGGCGTAAAGAATTATCCGACTTTAATTATTAAAAAATTTACAGGGTATCACCCATGTAGCCGCTTGATGCCGCAATATGTTTGTATATACTGTCACACCTTTGACAGTGTGTGCCAGTTTGTCACATAGAAGTTGTGGCGACGGACAAATGGCCGATTGGGACAATTTTTGCTCGTCACATGGTGACAATCAGGACGTGATACAGTGACCTACATGGACGTTATTTAGTAAGAAATCAGTTGCAACGTCACACGCTTGTCACATTGTGACTAATTATCGCAGTTACACTGCGAAGTCAGTCTGCACTCCAGCGTCACATGTTTACTCGAAGAGGCGTCACAGAAAGCGTGAATTTACACCACATTTGGGATGTGACAAAATGTAACTTGTCACAGCGTCGCTGCTAACATGATTTTTGTATGAGCAGTAGAACCGGATTAACCCTTTAGCGCCCGGGCGCTAAAGCGTTAATCCGGTTAAATAAGGCGGTTTCACAGCTAGCTGAAAAAAAAAGGTTAAATGTGGTTAAATGGTCTCAATGCTGAAAACGTGCAGCCCAACAGCCACCTGTGTCAGAAAATTTATTTAGCTCTGAGTCGTCAAATGTGCTATTCGACCGCCTGCCATGTTGTCGGTAATTAACCCTTTAACGCGCGGTGCCCTCGCTGTGAGGACACAACTCTGACATTTTGGCTGGTTTGATTCACGAATACATTTCATTTCACTTAAATACTCAAGGAGGACATCTAAAATAGACTGTCCAGAGTCGAAAATGTGTAGTGGTTGCCATCGCACGATTTAACTACCAACAAGGAGCCGGCTGAGCTCTGTGGCACGCACTGAGCGATTCGATTGACCGACATCTTTCCGGTAGTTAAATCGTGCGATGGCAACGGCTGCACTTTTTCAGCGTTGGGTAGTCTATCCAGTGGGTCTTCGATATTGATGTAAAATTGCTTGTGCTTTGAAGGGTTAAGCCCTACAGCCTATAAAATCGCCGATTCGCTCTGTATTAAGAATTGCTTAGCGCTATAAATTTCTTGCCAAACTTATATTCAAAAGAAGCCTCTAGCCAACGTACACGAGACCAGACATAGTTTCATACTGTTTGACTGCGCTTGGTATAGAATATTGGCAAGCTGCCAGGGAGGGTGAATCCAAATGAACCGGTAGAGCAAATTGTAGATTTTTTATTATTTCTATTAAAAATTAGCAATCTGGTTTGCGTTATTTTAAATGCATAAACTGATTCAGCGCAAGTTTAAAAATATCATCACAGTAAACAAATCTTTGTTTCTTGAAAACTGCGCCTGAATAATTTAGCGGCAAGCGCACATGAGATTGGCAAACCCCGTTTCCGCCTCTAAACTGGATGTTTATGTTTCTATCTAATCAGTTGTCAAACAGTATTGTTAATCTGCGAGAATAGTATACATGTTACGCTATCAGATGGTTGGTTGGTTGATTGATGTTTAATGGCACAAGGTCCGAAAAAGGACATGCTGCGCCAGACCATGTGTAAAAAGTATTAAAAGCAAGGTTTTTCCCAAGTAAAATGGTGTAGTTTTGTTTGTTGAAATTATGCCTTTTTTACGAATAAGCCTTATTAGGGACCGAATGGCTGATAAGAAAACCGAGCGTAGCGAGTCTAGGGGCCTTGACCAGGGGCGTAGCCGGGGGGGAGGGGATATCGGGATATATCCCCCCCCCCGAAATTTTTGGATTAGTGATGAAATTCCGTCTATTTATATACATATAAGTTCATTTCCCCCCCCCGAAATATTTTCCAGGCGCATATCCCCCCCCCCGAAAAATTTTCCTGGCTACGCGCCTGGCCTTGACCCCTAGTTTTATATTAAAAAAAGACATTACTTCCCGGTACACCTGAAACATTTAATTTAATAACCTAATTATAAAAATCTGAGTCATGTAATTTTCGCCGCACTTTCATATGCATATTATTTCGAACACGGTTCTTTTTTAAGTGTAAATAAATCTAGATATTTTTTTATGAGTCTCAATATTTTTCTCTCTTTTGAGAGGACTCATTTAAGACCTCAAAATAGTAGGGGCCCACGGGCTACAGCCTACTGAGGCTACTTTATTATGATTCTGCTTTGGGCATGAGTGAGAAAGAATAAATCTGTAGTCCATATAAATATCGTTCAAACGAACAGGATAGTTCTGATGCATAATTGGGGGGTTTCATTAACGGGACTTTTATGGTTTTGGGGTTCCACAATAAAAAATTCTACTGCTATTGTTTCTTTAATATATCTTCAGTGATAAGTTTCTATCACATGGATCGATTACGATTATTCTTTTTTATTTGAAATGAGGAGGGGGAGGGACCTTAGAGATGGTCCCATATTAACTTGCTCACGTTATGATAATATTATCATCCCGAAAATCACCCGAGAAAAAACCATTTTTGAACTATTGACTAAAGACTTGCAAATAACAAGCAGTAATTGTAGTATGCCAAAAGCAACGAAGGTTACTATTTTTAGCGATTTATTGACACCTCTGGTTTGGCATGATTTACTTTTTTTGTTCTTTTCTTTCAGTTCATTTACTTGGATTTTAACAATATAAGCAACGCCAACTCTGTTTTGCACCCTGGCATGGAAAAAGTGGAAACCCTCGTTCTCGCTAACAACCCACTCAAAGGGATCTCCTTGAATACTTTCAACGGAAAAATACCCAATGTGAGATTCCTTTACTTAGACCACTGTGGGATTCAAACTTTCAACGAGACTCATTACAGAAGCTTGAACAACCTAGCAACATTAGATCTAAGCTATAACTTGATAAAAATAGTACCAGAACAAACAATAGATTTTGGTTCTAAAAATGGTTTTGAATTGGATTTCATTGGAAACCAGATAAAGAAATTTGATGGTAAGTTCTCTGATTACTTTGCTCCCCGTTTTCTTAAATTAAGATAGAAATGTTTACTCTTTGGTTCTCTAGTTTTAGCCACTGTAAATATAAATATAATTTCATAATACGCATATGTTCGTAAATTATCAATAATAATTTAGGTTTGCAATTATGAGTAATAATTAGAGGAGGACAAAATTGACACGCAAGTTAACTTCATTAATCGTTCACTCGCTATTCAAAAAGTTAACTTCAATAATTGTTAAAGTGTAAACTTTTCAAGAACTTAGCACAAGTTAAAGTTATCTGTTAAAACTTCCACCTAAAAATCCACCTAAAGTTGCACTGCTCTTTAAGCATTACCTATGCAGGATATCTCTGAATTCATGAACCAAACTTTAACAGCAGTTAAAATACACATAAAAAGCTCTTTTTTTTAGAAATTGAAGAGTTTACTTGAAAAGTACTGTAAGTGTATCAGAAATGAAAAATATTTAATGTTTTTAAGAAGAAAACTCAGAAAAACACACCTAGTGCTCTCGACAAGCCGTGCATTCACACTCTACGTTTGAATGTGTACGTACGGTGACGTACGAGCTTGTTGCGACGCGCAACTCAAACAAAATCACACTAATAACCAAAATGTAACGGACTAAAGTTAACAGAAATTAAGAATACCGTTAATATGTTTTTAGTTTAACTTTAAAGTTAAATCGTTAAGCGACTTCGTGAATTAATGATTAATAGATCAACGATAATCTGCCCAACGTTGATGATAATAAGACTCATTTTTGGCCAAAAGCCGTTATTTATTGTCATCTAAAATGGCTTTATTTATGTGGCTCATACCTTATTGGGTTGCTGACAAAAGTTCATCCCCTTAAAAAAAAAAAACAAAACATTCCGCATGTCATTAAATGTTTTAAGCATAACGTTTTAAATCATTCGACAGAGGATATCTTGTTCTACTGAAATCGATGTTTTTATTGTTGTTGTTTAATTTAGGTTAATTTTTAGATCTTTTAAATGGAATGCCAAGTTGAGTTAAAAGACCATGTTCGGCACCTTCTTCCTATAGCTTTTAATCAAGGTTCAAAGGTGTTCTCTAAAAACTGCTTGTGACATTTGTGCTGTGCATCCCAGACAGCACATAAGCTTAAATCAATCTTGACATTTCTTTGAATTTGACGTATTAATACAAGCTTGACAGTTCAATTCATTTTAAGCTTGCAGCAAGCTTGAAGATTACAAAAAAAATGAGTCAGCAAATATTTTCCCGCCGAATTTAAGTCATTTGAACCGTCAAGCTTGAATACAACTTGATTACTGCTTGATTTTGAAAGCCACATAGCAAATAATTTATCATCAGTCAGAAATGTACTTGGCTATAGAATTAAAAAAAAAAAAGATTCTATATTTCCAAATATTGAAATTCCTCAATTATTTTCCTTATCCTTATCCTTATTGAATTTTATTTTATTTGAATTTTATTATTTTCTTTATCCTTATTGAAATTCCTTATCTACAAGTTTCAGCGTAGAGGGGAAAATAAAATATATGGAGCGAGTTCGGCGACCGGCGCCCCATGTATTTAGGATTTTTTTTTTTTTTTTTTTTTTTTTTTTTTTTTTTAGGAAAAGTGTGTTTGAAGTAACACTACACTCTAAAAGTTTTTTTTTTTTTTTTTTTAGAGTGTAGTATGTTTGAATCACGCTTGCTATGTCAAGTTTAATGCAAGTTGGGCAAGTGTAAACTTGAACACTTTATTCAAGCTTGTATTAAGCTTACACGCTTGAAATATCAAGCTTAATGCAAGTTTATTGACTTGATAAATCAAGCTTACTGCAAGTTTGATGCAAATTTGCTGTGCTGTCTGGGATAGAGAGTGTGCCATAGCAGAAAAAAACCGCTTGTCATTGGTGTTCGAAGTTCAAAAAATAAAGTTTTGGCCTAAAAGACCCACCTCGTTCTGGCCGTCTCAGTTTTTCGAGTTCAAACCGAATGGTGTACACACAACGAGGTACTGAAAATCATGCTGAATGTTGGGAAGAAGCTGTAAACAGAGCACGGACGAATTTATATAAGATGTTATAACGACAGTACTGATTAATTAGTTGTTAATTTTTGTTGAAAAATAAACTGTAAAAGAATTTTAAACACGGCGGAATTTTAGCTGCCAACTCAATATACATAGTATGCAGGGTGTCCCAAAAAAGTGTCAACGAGCTTCAATTCCTTATCTATTACAGATGAGTGTGCAACGAACAGGGAAAGCGTTCAAAATAACGTCGGAAATGAGACTCCGTTAACCCTTTAACGCGCAGTGTTCCCGCTCTGGGAACACCAAACTCTGACGTTTTGACTGCTGCCAGTCACGAAGAATAAATTTGATTTCTACAAAAATAGTTGTGGGTGACATAGCTCCACGAGAATCCTTTACTTTATAGCACGTCATTTCCCGTAAAAAAAAAATTGTCACGATTATTTTTAACAGCACTGCAACATTTTTAACAGGACATCTGCTAAAAAATGGAAGAATGCAAGAACAGCTGGATTGATTGTCCAATGCTGAAAAAAGGGCAGCCGTTGCCATCGCTCGACTTAACTGCCGGGCACAGCCAGCTGTCGTCAAAAAAGGGTCTTTAGATCTGTGGCACGCGATGAACGTTTCGATCGTCCGCCATCTTGCTGGTAGTTAAGTTGAGCGATGTCAACGCCTGCCCTTTTTTTCAGCATTGGGAAAGGGTTGCACCTCAAAGGGTTAAGGAAACATTCTTCTCTTTAATTTTCAAAAAGTATATTGAGTCGTATAGAAATTTAAAAAGTGTAACTCTTTGAAAAGTAACGAAAGGAACTCTTTCATAACGGAAACTTATATCCGACCTATTTTGAACATTTTTTTCAATTTACACTGCCCCCTTATCTCTTATAGATAAAAAGTTAAACCCCGTTCCCACCTTTTTGGTACACCCTGTATATATGCATCAGAATTTTTCATTTGCACAATATTGAAAGAAATTGAATTTTTGATAAATATTTCGTATGGATTAGATTACTGTGTTCCTCATATTCATCATATATTAATTTTAGGCCTTACAAACTATTAAACAATAGAATCTCAAACCGTAATGATCATGCAATTTGAATTTAAAAAAGAGTGACTTATTTCTAACTAATACGAACTCCTTGGTTGTTTTGCAGCTGAACTATCATATAATGTAAAGCGGATCTACTTGAATGAAAACAAACTTCAAAGACTGGACATAACCTTTCGGTATACCCAAGTCAAAGAGGTATCTGTCGCCAGAAATCAAATTAAATACCTCACCCAAAACGACTTTAAAAATGCACATGAGACTGCAAATCTCGAACTTCAAGGCAACAAAATTGGAAGGATCGACAGATTGACTTTCGTATCTTTTAGAAATTCTTTGAACTACTTGGATCTCAGCTCTAATTTTATTCCATCTTTGAATGGAAGTGTTATGTTCATCTCTCGACTTAAACTACTAAATCTGACGGACAATGTGATACAGGTAAGAAGCTTTTAGTTTATGTACAGTCTCTGGCCGTATTAGTGGGACCACTAGGCATTATCTACCCAAAAACAACAGTGTTTGCCCCATCAACATAAGCGGTGTCCCAAAATTTACGCAACATTTGAATTAAATAGAAAATACATTTTTTTTTTCATAATAACACATCGGGCAAATGACCTCCGCGGCTTTGCTGGCACATATGCACTCTTTTGTCGAAAATTTCTAGGACCATTTCGAATAGATGTGGCTAAATTTCGTTGATGCAGCAGCGTTGGAGTCCTCCGCACATCGTCTTTCAATGTACGGGTGGAGCTGGGCTTGTTGACATAGATCTTTGTCTTCGAATAACTCCAAAGAAAGAAGTCCAATGGCGTTTAATCACATGATATTTCTCATCAAAATCATCATGAATTAAACTTTCATTATTTTTGAAATGTTGTTTAACAATGAAAACAAGTTGTTCTTTCGCATAGTGATACATTTTTGCTAACCCTAAACTGTCAGCTGTCAAACTGTTTTCCTATTTTGGTTGACCCAACACTATATTAATTATTTTTCTATTTAATTCAAATCTTGCGTAAATTTTAGGAAACCCTATACAATCACGGCTGGATAGACTGCCTAACGCTGAAAAAGTGCAGCCGTTGCCTTCGCTCGACTAACTACTAGTAACATGATTGGCGATCGATTCAGCAGTCATAAACCACAGAGCCAAGAAACTGTTTTGCCATTGGCTGGTTACGCGCTATTGCATGTAGCAGCTGTTGGTAACTTTTTTTTTTTTTTTTTTTTTTTAAGCATTGGATCCATTTGGGCATTGTATTCAGTTGTGCTTCTGTATTGATGGCTCCCCCAGAACACTACTGTTGCCATACTAATAAAAGTTTGTTGCGAAATTTTCAGTTTTTAAATTATACTTATGCAAGATGTCTGTATCCAATCAATAAGGAAAAGAATATCCTGTATTCAATTTTTTTTTTCTGGATCAGATACGAATGTGCTTTTTTTCGTTAAAAATCGCTATTACTAATGAACTTTAGTCATTCCACGTCAAATCATAACTGCAATTTTATTGTTGCTTTTGGTTAAGTTTAGACTTCTATAAAGGTTATACATCTCCCCAACGGACGTTAGTTGCAAAGTTTTCTCAAAGTACCCTTTTCGAGTTATAATTTTTGGGAAATTTTACATTACGCAAAAGTGGTTTTCTTTACTTTGAAATTGCTTTAACTGCTGGAGTTACTTTAAATTTCTGCAGTTTTCTCCCATTTTCTATGCCATTTTATGAAACATATAACATGACTATTGGTTGTATTTTTTAAGCGTTTTATTTTTATTTATTTACTTACTTTTACAAATTTTAGGGGGGAAATATATTTCGCAATGAATCTATGTACTGTTGGCTGGACTTGCAATTCTCCGATCACTATTCTAATACACTATAGTCTCCTAATTTTCATATTCAGTGGCTTGTGATCCAAGGGGAGAAGGCAATCGTATTAAATACTGCATAAATCATTTCAAATTCATATTTTATTTCCTTTAGCATAATTTGCTTTCTCTCTACAACCAGATGATGTCATGCAGTGCGTACGGGCGAATAAAGGGGTGGGAGTATGGTATTTTAACCTTTCTGTTAACCCCCAAACTTGGGGGTTAGACCGTGGGAGTGAAATGGTAATTGCATTACCTTTTCACTCCCACAACAGACAACAACTCGCACACTTCTGTACCCAGCTTTGCTTTCCCGCTTGGATCTTTAAGGGGACAGCCTACTTTTAAAATGCCCCAAAAATTGATTTTGAGATTTTTATCTCATTAAATAGTTTACTTTATTCTAAAAAGATTGATACGAACCATTTTTCTGTATGACAATTATTTATTGAGATAAAAAGGAAAATGTAAACGCAAGTTGGGCAGAATGCTGTAGAAGCTGCAACTAATGTTGACACTAAAAGCATAAAAGAGGCAGAAAAGAAATGTACAGAATTTAATTTAGAAACTCGAAGAGCCAGAAAAATGCTCAACAGTTCTCAGTTTGAGGCAATAAAAGAAAACGAAGGCAATGTGCATGAAAGCGGAAAATTTTAAATCGAAAAATTCATAAAGTGAAATAAAATGAAATTTTTATGTTGCATAGTAAAAAAAATATATACATGGATATAATTATTAAAATAACTTCAAATAATGTACTTTACCAATATTCGTGCCTTTATATCCTAAAAATGTATCTTTTGTTAAGGTATGTACATATTTTTTCATATTTACAATTGTCGAGCTTTTCTTTAGATTGGTGTTTCTTAAGCCATATTAAAACTTATTTTGGGTTAATCATTTTAAATACTCAGTAAAATTATTTTTAAATAGTAAATGTTTCAATAGAAAATGTTTTTAATTTTTAAAAATTAAATTTATGTTCCAAAACTACAATTTGAACTTTAATTGGCGTTTTCTCAAAACACTGTTTTTCAAGTTTGCGCGCATGATATTTTAAAAACTATTTAAGATATCAACTTGAAATTTTTCTCAGGCATTTATTTTAATATAATGAACAAAATGAACTAAAATGAAATGGTTGTGTTTCATAGAAAAAAGTTATGATTGTAAAACTATCAAATTTTTATGATAATTTAAACTTTTAGATTAAATATTTTTTTTTAATTTAAATTATGAAAATAATTAAACCATTTTAGTTTAGGTTGTTAATTATAATGTTTTGTTTAATTTAGACAAAAATTATGAGGATCAAAGGAATTCTAATTGAGATATCTTGCGTGCAGTGGGAAAGTACCCTTGAATTGTTTTTACAATATTGTGTGGTAAAATAATATTTTTTAAATTATCACCTTTATAATAAACTACAATAATATTTTTAATCAATAGAGCAATGTCATAGTAGTTAACTGACAAAAAATTGTGTTTCTGCATACATTCATTATTTTTTTTTTTAATTAAGAAAGTTGAACTAAAATTTCTACATTTTCCCAATCTTAAAAGTAGGCTGTCCCCTTAAGGGGCTTCTCTACTCTCTCTAGGAAAACTCTCAGGAAAAACGCAGTGCTTTGCTCTGGAGAAAATTGTTTTACGTGTTCAATTAATAAAGTTTAAAGTTAAGGTTATAGATTCAATTAATAAAGTTTATGAAAGATTCAAAAAGTTTTAGAATGAACTATTGACCATTTTCCCCATCATTCTCCCCCCCCCCCAACATTCATCTAAAGTTATTAGTATTAACTGTGCAAAATTTCTCTATTTTCTCTTTTTAAAAAAAACATTGCTTCAATTAATGTTATTCTAATTGCATCTACAGAAAGTTTGTATCATAATAACTTTAAATGAGATGAATGTTTTCAGAATAAGGAAAAAAACAGAATGGCATAACAGTATTCAACAATTCGTTCTAGGACTGAATTTGTAAAAGCAATTTTCTACATAGAAAAGCATTGTGGTGAACAAGGTAACCATGGGCTCTCGGCAGAAGAAAAAAAAAATTGGGTCCCACACGATAACCCTCCTTTCTAAAAAAAAAAAAAAAGTGTGTGCGTGTAATCTTTACGCGCGATTGAAGTAAAACTTCTTTGAAGTTGGATTCAGTTACAGCCAGATTCATTTTCTTTGTGGTGTTCATCCCCATGTTCTTAAATCGTTGTTCCGTCTGGAGGTTGGACTAGAATCCAGGGAATGTCCATGTATTATTCTTTAACTGTGTTCTTAAATCGTTTGCAGCCGGGGTTTGTTTCTTTCTGGTGTTCCATACCTGTCTTCTTAAACCGTTGTTTCCTCTGGGAATTGGGTTAGAATCCAGGAAGGGTCTTTGTTATAGTATTATTCTTTAACTGTTTTCATATGCCATTGTTCCGTCTGGAGGTTGGGTTTGAATGGGGGGAATGTCCATAGTCTAGTATTATACTTTAACTGTGTTCTTTAACTGATGTTTTCAGCTGTTTGTTGGGTTCGAATGCAGGTAGTGTACATTTTTGTGTGTGTGTGTGTTTTTCTATCACAGTGTTCTTAAGCGTTGATTTCGTCTGTTGGTAGGTTTTAAATTATTATTCTGCATCCGTGTTTTTAAAATGCAGGTTCTATTTATTGTTTAGGATTGATTGCAGCCAGGGTCCGTTTCTTTGTGGTGTTCCATCCCCGTATTAAACCGCCTCCGTCTTGAGGTTGGGTTAGAATCCACGGAGTGTCCATTTGTTATTCTTTTATTCTGTTCTTAAACCGTTTTGCAGCCAGTGTTTGTTTCTTTGTGGTGTTACATACCCGTGTTCTTAAACAGCTATTCCGTCTGTATGTCGGGGTAGCATAAAGGAGACCATACGTCTTCGAAATTCGAGGACAGCCCCCAAATATAGATTTTTTTTTTTACTTTGTCCCTAAAAATACCTTGACTTCTTGGGGACGCGAAAAGTCCCCAAATTTAAAGATTTGTACACCCTCAAAAAAAAGTATTCGAGCAAGAGAGAAATTTCCTATTTTAGATTTGCGAATAATAATTGAGTTTTTGAAAAAGGCACAACTTGATAGAAATATGGAAAGTCATATTTATACATATCCTAATTCATATTCTATGATAAATAATTTTTAATGTACGAAACCAACGTAAGAAATTTCTCTCTTGCTCGAATACTTTTTTTTTGCAGGGTGTACTTTTTTCCCCTGAAAGTTTCCGTTTAGTTTATTTCTTTCAGAAAAAATTGAAGAAAAATAAAACAACTTAAAGCGCCTTCTACTCACGAGAAACAATGAAATTCGATCTCTGAAAACGTTTGTTGTCATTGTATGTGTAGCGTGTACAGACATTCAATAAATTATTCGACTATGAGTCAAATTTCCCATTTCAGTTTTGTTAATGATTAATCACTTTTCAGGAACAACCATGCTTTAAATATGAAATTGAAGACGAAATTTTTCTTGCACTCGAATATTTTTTTTTTTAGAGGGTGTAAAAGGTTTCATGAAAAATGATCACAAAACGAGCCATGTAAAAAGCAATGTCTTCTGAAAAATACAAATTCTATGCCAAGTATTAAATTATGAATAAATTGCAATGCTTCAACATGGTTTTCCTTTCATATTTCTGGTTTAAATAAATATGTATAAATACCATTAATTTATTAGAAATAAGAATACACATTTGATATAAAGAGCTATTAGCATGATAATATGTTGTGTCCTCGAATAAGTCCCCAAAGATGTTTTCTAGTGTCCCCAAGTTTTCCTTGGATTCCAGGACAATGCTTGTTTTGTCCCCAAAATACTGTTTAGAAATTTCCAGGACAATGCTTGTTTTGTCCCCAAAATACTGTTTAGAAATATGGTCACCTTAGGTTAGCATCCAGGAATTGTCCGTGTTGAACTATTATTCTTTCACTGTTTTCTTAAAACGTTTTCCCGTAGGATTTGAATCGAGAGAATGTCTATGTTGGGGTAGTTTTCTTTAACTGTGTTCCTAAACTGGTGTTTTCTTCTGTTGGTTGGTATCGAATGCCCATAGGGTCTATTCGGGGCCGTCGTTATTAGCAACCGGGCCTGCTTGTTCGTTGCCACCGGAAGAAATGACTGAAACATTGAGGCCAAATATTTACACTTGCGCTGTTCGATTGTATGCGATTTGGGATTATAAACGTTAATTTAGTTTATAATTAAAAAACAATTTTGTTATAGTTTTGTCATAATGATTTAATGACAAGGTGTTTTAGATGTAGGTAATAATTTTTTGAAGATTGCGCTTTTTTTTATGGAAATAAATCAACGAATTCAATCATAGAATTCGAACTTTAAGTTCTGAATGTAAAGGTAAGTGTACACTTGTATAACTTATTTAGAAATTCTACAAACTTATAGGATATAAAGCATGTTTTGTGAATTAATATTCATGTGTTATTTATAAATTATTTTAATCTGAAATCGTTTAAATTGGGCAGTTTATTATTTTAGTAAATAAGCGTGCGTTGTAATACTAGTTAGACATTCTTATCTGTTTAAATCTTTCAGTTGAAAATGTCATTTATCATTTATTATAAATGCACTAAATGTGTGATATTGGTTTCAGTGCAGAAGTACTGTAAAATATGTTATTAATTTTTGCACATGTTTATGTAGAAACTTTAATTGAAGTTAATATTTTGTATAAGCGTTAATTATACCCAAATTCAAAGTTCGATTTAGATAATGGCTATTATTTCTAACAATATTATTTCTAACAATAATTACAATCAAATAATTACACAAATTATATTAAACTCCCCAAAAATGAGCGTCTCCCCGCTTTTTTTCTTAGGGCCACTTATTGGGTCAAAGGAAATATTTTTTGAAAATTGTTTCAAAATGCACTTGCATTCAGCGGAAAACTGGCTTTATCGAAAGCTGGTTCGATGTGCATGATTGGAATCCGGATTCATCACGAAAATATTAAAACAAGATGGCAGGTGTTTGTTTATCTTGCATTCGAAGGAAATGTATGTCCCAGACACTTATCAAAATGGAAAGTTGTGAAATTCGTGTGCAAGTGCATGATAATCAGATAAAAAGTAAAATGGAACTATAAACCTCCTAAAACTCGCTTATCTCTTGGCTTCATTAAGTTCTTTTTTTTTTACTTTTGGTAGTTTTTCTCTTTCCAAAACAGCAAATCTAATCTGGGTTGTTTGATAGCGATACATTTGATTTTAGGAACGTGTATACTTGCTCTCCAGTGGCGGATCCAAAATGGGGCCAGGTGATGGAAAGATCCAATTTCCTCTTCAGCGTGCATAAACCCAGAACATGTTGACCCTTCAGTGCCTGTGGTTCATGGCCATCCTTTAAATGCTATTTTTTTATGGGAAAAGTATTTCTAAATGGTCATAAAACCATTCATTGTACCTTTAATTAATGATAGGTGCAGTTTGGGTCCGCATTAATGGATGAAAAATATTTTAGAATCAACATGGATGAAATCAACGAAAAAAAAAAAAAAAACATGTTTCCAGTGTTGAGATTTTTCTACTATTTTAAGAATATTTATTAAAGAAAAAATTAATAATTGCATTTATATGTAAGACAATATATGCTTTTTCACTAAATATAAAGTAATTTTTTTAAGTTTCATTTTTAGTATTTAGAAGGGTTAAAATCACTGTGCTACCATTGAAAAAACATTTAAATTTTTTTTTTATTATATTCGCGATATTTGACTTAAAATAATACCATTTCAACGAAAAAACTAATATTTTCCTTGAAAACTTCTTATAATGGGCACTAGAGGGTTAACCTGTTCGCCCTACTAATACTCAAAACATCATTAGAAAAACGCAAGGGAGGACTTTTCTTAACGCGTGGTGTCCTCACCGTGGGTGCACAAAGCTCTGACGTTTTGACTGTTGTCAGTCACGAAGAATAAATTTGATTACAAAAAAATACTGGAGGTGACATACTTACACGAGAATCCTTTACTTTTTAGAACATCGTTTCCCGTAAAAATTGTTGATTATTTGTAAAATTGCCAGGATTATTTTTAACAGCACTGACATCTGCTGAAAACTGGAAGAATACGATGGAAATACAGAGAACAACTGGATAGACTGCCCAGTGCTGAAATAAAAGACAGCCATTGCTGCCGCTCGATTTAACTACCAGCAGGATAGCAGTCTATCGAATCGGTCTACAGATCTAGAGACCACTTTTGGCATAGCTCGTACAGCCAGCTGTGTCAAAAATGGGAGCCCAGTGGTGCATTCAAAGAACTAGTCGAAGTCGGAGAGTTTTCTCTGTTGAGTCTTTCTAATGATGACAGCGAGCTGGTTTAACTCAACGGTTTAAGATTGAACTAAAAAGAAAGAGTAACCCACATCAAGCAGTGTGGTTTGTCTTACTTATCGCCCCTCCCTTCAAACTTTTCTGGATCCGCCACTGCCAAGTATCAAGGACCCGCTTATGAATTCTGGTCGAATGAAGCCGAAGGTATATTTGAATCCAGCTATGCATCCAACTAATGTTATAAATGTGAAAATTTATCAGTTTGTACGTTTGTTAGTCTTTCACGCTGAAACGGCTGGACGGATTTAAGAGGAATTTAGAATGGAGATAGCTTATACCATATATATTCAACAGCCGTCTCGGCAACGGCAAATCGGTAATTAACACAGTAATAACACTTCTCAAATCGCAGTGTCAATGGCAGCATTTTGCTCTCAATATCCGCCGTCCATCACACACTAACTCGACAGTGAGAATGACATTTTATAGATTTCCAAGCCGGACACGTTGTCACATAGGACATGACATCACCTTTCAGATTTTTCCAGTAACTTCTTTCCTAAGTGGAATACCGTCAAAATTCTATTAATTTCGAGAACATTCTTTTTGTCGCCAAAATCTCCAAGTTTGTCGTCAAAATCAAAGGGTCACATACTCATTTCATTTGTAATAATGTTTGAACAACTCTCTTTCCAACAATGCACATTAATGCGGGAAAACAACATTTTAACAACATTGAAAGTCAAAAAGGTTGGTCACTATTTTTGATTATTACCAAGTTTGGAGCCAAAAAAAAAAAAGTAATAATAAGTTCCCAAAACTGAATTCAGCTTGGCAATATCTTCTGCATTTGAGGAGAAATTGCTAAACCCTACTATTTTACAAAGCATAATTTCTCGTCATCATAAAGTAATTTGAAGTCGGTTTTATTTATTTTTTTAAACCACATCATTTGTTTATTTAGCTTGTCAACGTTTTCGTTAGAAGTCCTTAGACTCCTTTCGTTAGAAGTCGTTTCGTCCTTAAAGAATAGTGTCATGTTGATTTTTACAGAAAAGGAAGTTTACTTTAACCCAATTTTTTTTTAATACACAGAGTTAAAAAGTAAAATTGAAAAAATCTGAAATTTTCAACATGTCCAGTTGCGTGAAGCTCAAAAAAATACATTCCAAAAAAGACGCGTTTAGGTGATTGTATGCGAGTAATTTTATAACAGGCAGAAAAATAAAAGGACGAAAAATAAAACGAATTAATATGAAAAGGTGCTCGAGGGATAGAGATCGCTTTTGGTACTATATCCGAAGCTAGAAAGCGAGTTTGCCAAAACAATGCGAACTCGCTCCTCTACCACCAAGAGGTTAACCCTTTAACGCGCAGTGATCCCGCTCTGGGAACACCAAACTCTGACGTTCTGACTGTTGCCAGACACGAAGAATAGATTTGATTTCTATAAAAATAGTGGCGGGTGACATAGCTCCACGAGAATCCTTTACTTTTTAGCACGTCATTTCTCGTAAAAAAATGGTCACGATTATTTTTAACAGCACTGATATCTGCTGAAAAATGGAAAAATGCGAGAAGAGCTGGATAGATTGCCCAATGCTGTGCCCCGCAGCTGGCTGTACCCGGCACAGCCAGCTGCGTCAAAAAAGGGTCTCTAGATCTGTGGCACGCGATGAACGTTTCGATCGTCCGCCATCTTGCTGGTAGTTAAGTCGAGCGATGGCAACGGCTGCCCTTTTTTCAGCATTGGGAAAGGGTTGCGCCTCAAAGGGTTTAATATCAAACTTAGACTATCGTTTGCTTTGAAGTACTAAAACTACTTTTAGTGCATACAGACTACAACTCTTACCTATTTTCAGGCTTCTTAATTCGATGGATGCGAGATGATTCTTTTATATGCCCGATCGGTGGCAAGTAGTGATAAAATATACTTGCTCCAACGCAATTTTTACAGGCCCCAGGTATGTCGGGCAATAGATTTTTCGAACCCTGTGAAAAGTATTTATGCTTTTACTATTTGTCTGTTCCAGCTCTTGCCATAAATATGCGTCGATTACTACGAAATTTGCATGTATTTTCATCACGTTTCGTATAGTTACTTAGAAAACGTGTAACACAATTTACATACACTTTTATTATTATTATTATTTCTTTAACCTTCCCTGAAAATAAAACTGCATGAATTCCTTCACTTTTTTCAGACTTTTGAAAGCGACGAATTCACGGGGCTGAATGAGTTATCTGAATTATATCTACAGGAGAACCACATTCTAACTCTCAATGGACAGCTGCAGCAGTTACCACAGTTACAATACCTTGTCATTATCCACAACAATATTGTAACTTTACAGAAAGAACAATTACCAAAGAATCTGAAATTCATATACTTAGCAGGTGAGTTAGTTCATTCATGTTTAGCACTAAGCTCAGCAATGAATTATTGCTGTTAATAAAACTTCGTAATAAGATTTATCAGTAGAAATGAATTACCAGAGTGGCACTGAAGAAAAAACGACGTACAATCACATGCAGGAAATTCAGGAAACAGCCTGAACTGCAAATTTCTTACCTAACTGCTTTTATTGTTGAAGGAAAGTGGATCTATTTTGCAATCCTACTCTATATGCGCTGATCCCAGACTCACCCGTAACCATTCCGGGCAACCATTTCAATGTAAATATTTCACCGCCATTACTCCAAGAATAAAAAGTTCAAAAAAATTAAAAAGCAGAAAAAGCGTAATAACATCTACACCGTTTATACGATCTGCTTGAAATTTTCCCTAATTATGTCTAAAAATATAAAAAACAATCTACGCTATTTTAAAAATCTGAAAATCCAACGGTTTCCTAAGTTTCAATCGATTTTTTTCTATTTTCAGCTCTATTTTATTTCCGAGTGTAAAAAAAAAATAAAATGAATCATTTGCGTGATAAAATGAGCTGCTGCAATCGATATGACGTCATATTCATAACGGTCATCAGGCTTTGAAAGGAAAGTATAGTTTTTTCCCCACAAATAAATCATCTGAATGGATGTAAGAAAGGCTGTGTACCCAAAACGAAATCTTCCGAATGCCAAAAGTTTCCGCGCGTTTCCAGAAGAGCATGAAATTCGATTTGGGTATATAATAAAAATTGAATATGAACTTATTTATTTTAGGTGGACGAAGATATATTGAGTGCAGTGGCGTAGCCAGAATTTTTCATGGCGGGAGGGGCTGGGAAGTTATGACTACTGCAACTCACATATATGTATACGTGTGTGTGATAAGGGAGCGAAGAATATCCATTTTGTGTGGCGAAAAATTCCTCATGGCGGTGGGGGTGTGACCCCTTCCCATCCCCCCCCCTTGGCTACGCCACTGACTGAGTGTAGATATATTTTAGTCATGTTTTTTTTTTTAGCGTTCTAATTGCCTCCACAACGGTCTTTGACTTCTAGCGCAGTTATAGTTAAACTTGCCTATAAACAACAGTTTGCAACTGAAACGGGTGAGCAGATTGCCACCAAATTTGGCATATGGATTGTACACGAGATTGGCTTAAAGAAGTTTTTTAGTGTTTAGTTCAAAATAGTCCACAAGGTGGTGCTTTTCATGGTGGAATCAGCTCGAAAAATTTGCCCAACTAGTTAATAAATGCTCAAGTGCTGGTGAATAAATGTTGAAACTGTTCGTGCATTTCGAACGAACCATTTCCATTGTTAAATACACTGTTTTTAATGCAAAACGCCACCTAGTGGACATCTTTTGAACTAATATTTTTTTTAATTCCTGAACTCATACCATGTATAGTCTGTTTAACAAATTTGGTTACAATCCGTTCACCCGCTTTAGCTGTAGAACCTGTTTAAAGGCGAAGTTTAATTACAACCATCTACCCGAATAAGCTCGTACTGCATTTTTTATGTGTACATGATTTGAGCATAAAGATGCACTGTCGGTTAGCGACAAGTCGAAACTTTTTATATAACGATGCGTCCCTTTACGCCATGGACCGTCAGGAAATCTGGCCGACGTTACTTTCTAAATAAAAAAAATGACTTACAATTTCTAGAGAATATAAAGTGAAATGAACAAATATAGAAAAGCATTAACTTTCTAAAGGTGTGAACATATTGTATCTTAGAGAATGTAAAAAGCGACTCCTTGTAATCAGAGTTTTAGGAGATTGGACCAAAAGTACTTTGGTTTAACCTTTTAACGCGCAGTGTTCCCGCTCTGGGAATACCAAACTCTGACGTTTTGACCGTTGCCAGGCACGAAGAATAGATTTGATTTCTATAAAAATAGTTGCGGGTGACATAGCTCCACGAGAATCCTTTATTTTTTAGCACGTCATTTCCCGTAAAAAAATTGTCACGATTCTTTTTAACAGCACGGACATCTGCTGAAAAATGGAAGAATGCGAGAACAGCTGGATAAATGCCCAATGCTGAAAAAAAGGGCAGCCATTGCCATCGCTCGACTTAACTACCAGCAAGATGGCGGACGATCAAAACGTTCATCGCGTGCCACTGATCTAGAGACCCTTTTTTGACTAGGCACAGCCAGCTGTCGTCAAAAAAGAGTCTCTAGATCTGTGGCACGCGATGAACGTTTTGATCGTCCGCCATCTTGATGGTAGTTAAGTCGAGCGATGGCAACGGCTGCCCTTTTTTCAGCATTGGGAAAGGGTTGCGCCTCAAAGGGTTAAAAGGAGTCACTTGGTTAAAAGGTTTGTTTGAAAGATTTCATTTTTCCTTAGTCAATAGTTCGCTTAGCTAAAACTACTGACACTAACACCGAAACTTATAATACAAAATTTGGCATGCATATGAGGCAGGCGTCAAAGACGTTTCTATTTTTTAAAAATTCCTACCTCTATCAAAGTTTTATTTATATAGCCTAGTATTTTAATGGTTTGATAGGCGGAACCTTAAGATCTAAAAGAACATTTAACAACTGTTGAAGCAGCAGAACATTTTACTCTATTATTTATAGAGGTAGGAATTTTTAAAAAATAGGACCGACTGCGACACCTGGTGTGAGGTTAACGCAATATCTCTTTTAAGAGAGGATTTTTTATGCCTATAGAACTATGGGGACAAAACGTTCTTTTCATATATCTTCTCTATTTCAAAGAAAAAACATATATCCGAAGATTTCTATGTTCAAAGTATAACGCGTAAGAACGCCTAAAAATCTGTTTCAAGATATTTTGAAATTCGCTCTCCAAGTAGGGTTGGCGACTACAGTTCACAATCCTCTTTCTTTCACTTTATTTTTTTTTTCTCTTCTTAAATAGTAAGACTTTTCATACCTTAATTTTTTTTTCCTAATAAAACTAATTATTCAAGCTATGTTCATCAATCTATTCCCCACAGATAACCCCATCAAATGCGATTGTTTCCTGCTACCGTTTATACTCTGGCTCAACTCGAGTGGTGCACCAGCGACCGATGTCGACTTGTGCGTAGCATCTGACGCGAACGACAGCGGAAGTCGACCAAAACCACAGTGTCCTAGGATGTGTGAATGCGGCTGTGACAAAGAAGGCAGCGCTCACTTCATTTCTGTAGACTGCAGTTCTAAAAATCTGTCTGCTGTTCCTCCACTGTTGGGAAGTAACTTTTTCGAGATACAAGTGAGTAAAATGAACGGAAGAAAACTGTTGTAGCTCTACGAATCCATCGCAAAGTTATATGAACTAGAGCAGCAGTCCATGACATTTTTGTTCCTAAGAGCACATTCTAGAATATCGACAGGACGGTGGACATCATTTTTTTTTTTCAAAGTAAATTTATAGTTGGACATGGTGCTGAAAATCTACACATAATTTCTCTATTCTAAAAAAAAGTAAAGGCCGCTGGCGCTGTCAAAGCTTGTGGACCTATCTCCTCCTAAACCGTAGGGATTTGAGTTTCGACTAAGGTGCCCACAGATTCAAAAAATTCCGAGGAACCTGCTAAGCTGATTTAAATTTCGAAAATCGAATTATTTTAGAAGATTATTAATAAAAAAAACTGAAAAAATAAACCGAATGGTTGCCAGATTTCGCATAAAATCATTCATTCCTTTGCAACAAAGCGTTTCCAAGTATCTAGAACCGCGTGAAATTTACAAACATGAGTTAGAATTACGCCCATTTTACGCCAAAATAAAAACTATATGAAATAAGTAACTATGTGTTACACAAAGTTGACAATTTTCAAATAGTAAGTTCGCTTAGACAACAGGAGTTTAGAATGAGCGATTATTCGTTTTTCCAAAACAGAATAACTAATATCTTGAAAATGAAAAATAATTAAAATGCAGATTATTTTAAAGCCGGTTCTCGTCCAGCTGGATTATTTGCTACCAGTAGAAATATTTGGCGGCGTTAATTATGATATTATAGCAGTTATAGTACACTTTCGATATTTGCTAGCGCGACGAGATGGTATAATTCGTGGTGTTAAGTACGCCAATCTGCAAACGTTTATGTAAATGAAAATATGGATAACGGTTTTCCGGTAACCTTAAATGAACAGTAAATATAGGTTGTGAGCATGTGTAAATCGCCAAATAATGAAAAGTCGCCATGGGTGGCAGGCTATTCTATCTGTTCCGTAGCTTTTATTAACTTTACATGTACGCAAGTCGCCAAATAATGAAAAATCGCCATGGGTGGCAAATTCGCAAGGTGTCCAATAGGTTTTACATTATTAAAAATACAGCTGAAACATATGTTCTGATTTTATTACGCTTTAGCTCCTAATTAATATAACTTTTGAATGGCAACATTAAATATCATTGTGTTTCTGAGGAGTGCAAATAATTTTTCCAGCGATTATAAGCGGAGTCCGCACTCCAGGTGGAGTATAGCTCAGGGCCCGTATAACGGATTTCCATAACCTTCCGTGTTATGAGGGGGAGGAGGGGGTCTACTGTAGTGTGAAGTTTAAATTTTTATGTACCAATGAAGATGCAACAACCAAGCAATGTGTAGCTCAGTAACATTCTATCTGAAACAATCTTCGGGTTTTGTCTGTTGAAATTATGCCCTTTTTTACGAATAAGCCTGATTAGGGGCCGAATACCTCATACGAAAAGCGAGCGTAGGGAGTCTGGGGGCCTTGGCCCCTAGTCTGTTAAAAAGAAAAAGCAGTTAAGTTTTGTATCTAAGAGTATGTAGCAAAATACTCCTCTAAAACTGTCATTTTAACCGCATATGCTTAGTTTCACAAGTACCACAAAATCAAACAAAAAAGTTTAAAAACGCCGGAGATGATAACCACTAAATATTATTCGATTTTCCTGAAACAATTTTTATTTTTCCCCCTGTTAAATGGCAACTAAAAACACCGCATTAAACATCACAAATTTTTGTTTTTGAAACATCCTAGTGTGCGTATATGCAGCAGTACCTAGTGCCAGATATAGTGGGGGTGGGGCAAGCCAGGGTTCCTGCCTTAAGCGGTAGTTCTGCGGGTAGCAAATTAAAATTTAAAATCTTAACGGGGATTAGTCACTGTGCCAGTTTAAAAATTTTGCCCTATTTCAGAGTCCTATTCCCGGCGGCAGTTCTAGTGTAACAAATTTAAAAGGTCAGGGAGGCGGATTTGTGTTTTCGCCCTGCCTTGTAAAAATCCAGGATCCGGCAGGTACTGGTAGTGCCAATTTTGATTTTTTTTCTCGAACGTATTGCACAATTAAGGACTGAACAGTGAAAAACTATGTCGAAAGACATCGATACCTGTGTAGCAGCCGAAAAAGGCGAATATTCGATATATCGTCAGTCTCATCGAGAATTTCTATTAAGGATGAATTTCTTGAATCGATTCACTGGTTGAAGTGAACTAAATTATCCCATTTTTAAAAGATCAAGTTTTATTAAGATTTTCAATATTTTTGCACGAGTTTATACATATAAGATCTTTAATGTGAGTTACTTGGGTCAGAAACCTCATAATTCGCTATTTCAGTCAACCCTGTTTCTATTTCGGTTATGCTATAGAACAGTGCCCACTGCTTAATAAACTGATATTTGTTCTACACCCAGTTGATTATATTTAACTCCTTTTTTACATCCTCGTATGAAGTAAAAGGAAGTAATGCGATCGCGAAAACTTTCAGTACTCAAATTTTGATGGAAAAGTGCATTTTGACCATCTCTAAATTTACTTTGACATGCTTTTGAGTTCTGAACGTACTTACGGATTGAGCACATTTTTAGTATGCACGATCCATTTTGACCAACCTCACCTTAATTTTGACAAGTTTTTTCCTGGTGTCTACGTATACTTACTAATTACGTATTTGACATTATTCTGAAACTTTTAACCGTAGAGTGCTGAGGTTTTGCACTTAGCAATATTGTAACGTGTAATCGTGCAACGTAAATATTGCAGTGAACTGGGTAATTTTCTTAAGGTAACCCAGAAGGCTTTCAATATATTATGCTATAGAGATATCTTCGGATCATTAAAAGTCTATAGTCAATTATTAATAATAACCGGCTAATGGGATAAATCTCTCATAAATTGTCCATTTTATTGGATTATTTAATTACTATTAAACCTCTTTATTAAAAATTTCTCTTTGAGTAAGCTATTTTTTTTGTAACAACAGTGATTGTAATTAAAAATTTAAATAAATAATCCTGGTTATTAAATATTTGAGGAAATTTGGGTTTTCTTAACCCTTTCGCGGGCCTTTTATTTATCTTTCGAATTAATCACATTTTGGACAGTTTTAGTATTATCAATTAAGCAATAGCATTTAAGAAAATATATTTTATTTTGCCAAATTTTATGTTTACATTTAACTTCTGGGGGTGTGAAGTGTATCCAGATTTTTTTAGTTGAGGTAGTTTATGTATATTCAAGGATCTATGTATACCTCGCCCCTCTTTCAATTCTTCTGATGTTATGATGATGCAAAATTACTGAGCCTTACAAACATAATATCAAAGCTCCAATTCAAAGTTCAAAACGTCATGTGTAATAAACGCTTTCGAATTATCAATAGAAATTGGTTAATTCTGTTTGAATTGCTGAAACAAACATGGCAGAACAAAATAGATGTGGGAATCGGTTTTCCAACGTTGTAAAAGCGAGGAAAATACATTTTAATGGGTTTTTTGCTTTCCGCAGGCATATTTCGTAAGATAATGTAGGTGGTGTGTACCAATTACGACATCCTAAACGATAGTATAGGTAAATTTTATGTCATCAATTGTGGACGTAGGTTTGAAAGGGTTAATAATAACTTATTGTTAGTGTCAGCTAAAACAATAATTCCTGTTTTTTTTTTGTTTTTTTTTCGCAGACTAATTCAACGATCACTTTCGATTTTCGGAGATCAGTGATACTGAATCAGAACGTTTATCCTACTCTGCACATCGAGGATTTCGTCCTGGGAATCAACCTCGAGAACAACAGCCTAGAATCTCTGGAAGGAGTCCAGCTGCCGCCCGAGCTCATTCACCTCTACCTCTCGGACAACAAGCTGAGACGGATTCCGGAGCCCACGCTGTACCGACTGCAGAACCTTAGGCGCGTCTCACTGTCCGACAATCCATGGGACTGCGACTGCAATTCGTTGGAATTTAAAAAATGGCTTCTCTCCAACAAAGATGTGGTAATGAATTTTTCAGTTAACACACCGAAGTTCTAATTACATTACAGTAGTCTCTCGATCAACCCGGATGGCCGGGAAATGCCTTGACCCGGACGAGCGAATTTCCCGCATAACCGAATCCATTCACATTTTGCCGGAAAGGCTTGAAAGAAAAAATAGATAAAATCAAAATCTGAAATACTTTCATATTTTAAATACGAACTAAAGTGCTATACATTAAAAGCATATCATAATCTATGCGTCGTCCCTATTTTTCTTTTTTATCCCATTAAGTTGGAAAGTGTATCATTATTCATAAGTGTGCTGTACTTTTTCTTCCTTGTTCCATGAAACACACCTTTGGAATCGAAATCTATCTTAAAATCGCCTACTAAAACTGTTTTACAATTTTCTCCAAGCATATTCCAGCTATCCTCTATCATTTTAAATACTGTTTGGAATGGGCATCATAATCCATGAGTGTGCCGTGTTTTCCTTCCTTGTTCCACAAAACACTTCTTTGGAATTGGAATCTATACTAAATCGCCTACCAAAACTGTTTAACAATTTTCGGCAGGCATAGTCAAACTATACTTCACCTTTATAAATACAATTTGGAAAGTGTATCATAATCTATGAGTGTACCGTATTTGTCTTCTCCGTTCCATAAAACACTTCTTTGGAATTGAAATCTATATTAAAATCGCCTACTAAAACTATTTTACAATCTTCGGCAGGCATAGTCTGACTATACTTTTAATTTGTAATAAACTGTCGCGTTTGCCAGTTTCTAGCCAGACTTGGATTATATCGCTAAGCTTGTTTCGGTTTTAAAGACATTTTTTGGCACCAAACTTGGCGATCAATTATCAAAATTGCAAACCTATTGCGTTGATATCAACATTCTATCCCCCCCCCTCCGTATTACAGTGGACTCCGCTTAATGTGATCGCGGTTAGTGTTATCAATCGCTTATTGTTATCGAAATCACTTGGTCCCGATTTTCTCTATTCATTTGTATGTTAAAATTATCGCTTTATGTGATCATTACATCGGTTAATGTTATCAGTTTTCGAACCTCATTTTAACTGGCAAAGGAATATTCACAATGTATTCAGAAGGAACCCATTCTTTTCTTTCCCTTTGCTGTTGTTTGAATTTCCCAGAATTCTCCCTCTTCCACCTATGCTTCCACCTAGGGAAATGGGGAATAAACAAAGGAGTGAGAAATTACACTTTCCTGGGATTCCCCCCTACCCCCCCCCTCCACGCATATCCTGCTGTTGATCAGTGGTTGTCAGATAACGTTTTCTGGCCCGTTTTCACTTGCTGGGCATTGTAATTGAAAAATTTATGGCTTTTCTTATGACCAGTCGGAATGAGCCGACAAACGGTAACCCATAAAACCACACCCCTCACATGATAGAAAGACGGAACGGGAGCTTTTTCCCTGAGAACGTTTCCTTCAATACATTGTTTACCCCTGGAGTTCCCCTCAATCTTCAGCGCATGTGAACTGGACATTATCGGAACCCAGAAGGAGCGTATTCACATTTTATGCCTTGCTCCCTTACATGCAGCTTGTCATTATGGAAATATGGAAGCCAGAAAGCGAAATGATTTAACGTTAAAACAAAAAAACAAAATTTTAAATCGTTATGACAGGTTACCAAAAATGAGTCAGCGCAATGCTGCAGCGCAGTTAAACATTTCTCAGCCTTTATTGTGTAAAATATTCAAAAATCGTGATGAACTTACTAGAAGAGATAAACAAAATGAAAATACGGAGTGCAAACGTAATAGAGCTGGTAAAGATGAGCAAGTTGAAAAGGCTCTAAGACTTTGGTTTGAAAATGTTCGAGAACGTGATGCTCCAGTCAACGGACCCCTTATGCAACAAAAAGCAGAAAGTTTAGCTGCTGAAATGGGAAAAAAAGATTTTGTTGCAACAAATGGTTGGTTTCAGCGATGGAAGACACGCAAAAATATTGTTTACAAGAGAATTCATGGTGAACAAAAAGATGCCGATAAGCCAGCAACGGAAAATTGGCTACGCGTCGAGTGGCCAAAACTAATTGCCTCATATTCACCAGAAAATGTGTACAATGCCGACGAAACAGCTTTGTATTTTAGAGCACTACCAGAACATACATACTTATTTAAGAATGAAAGCTTAAAAGGACATAAAGTCTCAAAAGAACGTATCACTGTTTTATGTTGCGTCAGTATGTCTGGAGAAAAACAGAGACTTTTAGTCATCGGGAAAAGTAAGAATCCTCGTTGTTTTAAAGGTGTGAAAAAACTTCCTGTGGACTACTATGCCAACAAGAATTCCTGGATGACAACAGTCATTTTCAATGACTGGATACGTAAGTGGGACGATAAGCTAACACAAGATATTCTTCTCCTTGTGGACAATTGCACTGCACACGTTTTAAATGTCACTCTGAAGCTTATTAATGTTGTTTTTTTACCCGCAAACACTACTTCCCTTTTGCAGCCTTGTGATCAAGGAATTATTCGTGTTTTGAAAGCATATTATCGCCACGAAATGCGGGCACGATTACTGGATGAAATAAGAGTGCACACAAAATCTTAAAGCTAATTATTTGGCCAAGAAAACTAACGTTCTTGATGCGGTGCACCTGTTAACACTTCCTGGAATCGAGTTTCTGCTCAAACGATCAGAAACTGCTTCGCCTACGCAGGATCTTGCGAAAAAAATGACCAGAAATCTAAAGAAAAGATTGAAATTCCTTCGGATATGACCCCTGAAGAGTTCGAGGCATGGGTGGAAGTAGATCAAAGCATCCCAGTAGCTTCCACATTAACAGAATCTGAAGTCTGTCAGATTGCCATAGGAAAACAGACGAATGATGGAACTGATGAGTCCGATGAAGAATCTGTTCATATTGAGCCACATCCTACAAGTGCTGAAATGAGACATGCATTAAAAGTGCTGAAACGTGGAGTTCAACACCGCTCCGATGACTTTAAAAAGCATTATGAATACGAACAATTTATTAATAACCTTCTAAGAAAAAATTGTAGACAAAAAACCATTGATAAATTTTTTTAATTATCCAAACAATTCTTGTGTTTTAAAGGATAATATACAGTACATAAATATAAGGTGAGTTTTTCCATTTTATTTTGAAATTTAGTACGTGTAAATTAGAGTGTGTGGGGGGGGGGGTAAATTTATCTAATTTTGTATATCGTTTATTGTTATCAATCGGTTATTGTTATCAAAATCACGGTGTCCCAAACTGATCACATTAAGCGGAGTCCTCTGTATTTGGCAAACACAGTTGAAAATTGCTTCTCCGTGACAAATTGCTTTCACAAGTTATGTCGACGCTAAAAACATGCTTGATTTTAATCGCATGCCAGTGTAAAAATATAAAATTTTTATACAATAGGGCACTAATAATTTAATCAATACAAAAGGAAAAGAATTAATATAAGCTTTCATGTTATTTATATTCATAACCAACATTTATATATCTATACATATATATATATGTGTGTGTGTGTGTGTGTGTGTGCAGTGACATAGCCAGAAATTCTTCATGGGGATGGGGTTATGATACTGCAACTCACATATATGTATACGTGTGTGTGATAAGGGAGTGAAGAATATACATTTTGTATGGCAAAAAATTCCTCATGGGGAGGTTGTGACCAACCTCTTATCACCCCCCTTAGCTACGCCACTGTGTGTGTGTGAAGAAAGTTTACCGCCTCCTTGGTGGTACCTTCGCCCCTCGGCCAGCGAACACTCCCCGATGTCCTACGGAATCGTGACGGGAAACATGGGGGTGAGCTGTGATTATCCTTGGGCACGATACGGCTGTCAGTGGAAGAATGACTCAAAGTCCCAACTGCGATTACATTATTTTATTGGATAAATTGATACACGTTTCTTTAGCAGTAGCGTTCAAGCTAAAACTTTTCTCCCTGGCTGCGTCAGCCCCTTTTATTAACTTTTGAGGTCGTGTCACATGACCCTCGCACATTGCAATTATTGGCCGATCCCAAAATCTGGGCATCGGTTTTTCAAAGTTTCTTGTGACTTTTAAGACGCCCCTTTGGCTGGGCGCGGGGACCGTTTATAAAATTACAAAGGAATTGCAAGGGACTGTGTATTAGTTGCGGTTTTTGAAAGCGAATTTCCTTTGTTCCAATCTACCCAATTTAGCAGTTTGGTATTTCAGCTGGCTTCAGTGACGCACACAGGATTTTCTCTTGGAGGGGGTCCAGCCCATAAAACTGCGACACCAACCATCTGAAAAAATACGGATTTTTTATAGTAACCCCCCCTTTTACTGAGTTTATTCATCTTAGTTAGTGAAAATAAGAATTTGATAATGTTTTCCAACATACTTAAATGTAAAAAATTACATGACGGTTTAACGAAGGAAAATTGATAACTCTTTTGGGAGGGGTACGGACCCCTTGGACACCTCCCTTGTGTGCGCCACTGGCTGGCTTTTGATTTATTATGTTATAGAATATTCCCCCGCCCCCCGTCCTAGAAAAGGCTAACCACCAATGCCTGCATTGGAGGGCAGAAGAGCGAGGAAAGAGAATAGCTAAAAATTTGGATAAAGCCTGAAAAATTTTGGAGAAAAGAGTGAAAAAAATTAAGAAGGTCATGTCGGACGATGCAATAAATTTCAATCAAAATTAAATATACATTGCAAATTAACTGGATTAATTACTGCAAGTACACAAAAATAAGTCATTAAAAAATAATATATGAGCGAAAAGATTTTAAGCCTTTTCCACAACAATTGACTGTTGCCTTTGAACAATTTGTGCAAATGCACTTGGTAAAGTTTCAAAAGGTTTGTAAATTGTCACAGTTTTTCCAATGGCCTCAAAAGTATCACAAAAAAAAATATTTCTTGTATAATGTAGGACACTAAAACAAGTATTGTTGTATAACATAAAGTTATACATTTTAATTTTTCACATCTTAATAAACACATTGAACTAAAAAAAATCACTTAAAATACAGTAAAAGGTAAAAATATCAACACTTACTAAATAAACATCAACCTTCGCAACAACAATAAATCACTAATTATTCATTCTTCTTCACATTTTTCAATATTACGAGTCGATTCAATATTACACAGTTGGCTGTGCCGGACAGCTAGCTGTCGTCAAAAGTCTCTAGATCTGTGCCACGCGATGAACGTTTCGATCGTCCGCCATCTTGCTGGTAGTTAAGTAGAGCTATGGCAACGGCTGCCCTTTTTTCAGCATTGGGCAATCTATCCAGCTGTTCTCGCATTCTTCCATTTTTCAGCAGATGTCAGTGCTGTTAAAAATAATCGAGACAATTTCTTTTACGGGAAATGACATGCTAAAAAGTAAAGGATTCTCGGAGACCTGTAACTATTTTTATAAAAATCAAATCTATTCTTCGTGACTTGCAACAGTCAAACCGTCAGAGTTTGGTGTTCCCAGAGCGGGAACACTGCGAGTTAAAGGGTTAACCGAGACGCTGTATACTAATTTCCATGCTTCATCAACATAATAAATTGGGACAATCCCGGATAATCCTATCCCAGTTATACCCGGATAATCAAGAGTCTACTGATTAATTTCAACGTCCAGAAAGTGTGGACAATGTTGCCCGCTGACACTTTTCAAAATTTGAAACAATTTAAACTTTGCCAAGTAACACACCTAAAACTTATCGTTCAGTACGCACATTTTGGACGAAAAATGTTCACCCTTCATCAGCTGGAGAAAAAAATTCTACTTCTGCAGAAGCAAAAGAGAAAGAACTCAAAAAGCAAACAGATGAAAGAGAGTTGCCATTCGGAAGAAGGGAAAAGCAAGAAGCAGGGAATGTAAAAGTAAAAAACGAGAAGGGAGGAAGAAAAAAATTAGCAAATACAGGAAAATCAGTAAAAATAAATTATTTCTCTATTTTTAAAAAAAGTAACTCAAGCTGCAGCCGCCGCTGTCAAAAGCTTGTTCTGCTATCTCTTACGAAACCGTGGGGATTTGAGTTTCTACGAAGGTGTCCACGGATTCGGAAAATTCCGGGGAAGCCGGGGGCCATCGCTATTGGCAACCGGGCCTGCTTGTTCGTTGCCAGCACGAAAATTGAGTTTATCATTGAGGCCTGTTTTCGCGATTAGCACTGTTCTATTTTATTATTATAAGTATTATAAATATTATATTATTTTAAAACAGTTTTTTTTTTTTTTTTTTTGTAGTTTTGTCGTACTAAAGAACGTTAGATCTAGATAATCATTTTGTGAAGATTGAGCCATTTTTTTTTATGGTAATTTATCATAAAATTCGAACATTTTGCTCTGAATGTAAAGGAAGTGTAAACTTGTATAATTTATTTAGAAGTTCTAAAATTATGTATGTAAAT